>JAWDEX010202426.1:0-11444 GCA_035221805.1 Trichilia hirta
ACTTAATCAACCCCCCAAACTTGGAATCTAAATTTTTTAGGTGATCTATCCTACCATTATTTGGATAGATGGCGACTGCATTTTTAAATTTTTCTTTACGTCAAATTTTGGATGACGTCAACAATTATCTCTAACAAACTTTTACTTGCACTAGAGCCAATTATTATAGTACTCGATACCCATCTTCTCTAGATAGTGATTCAGTTATTATTATATCATAGGCTTAATAAGTGAGTTTGCTATGTTATCTACTAATAGAATCTTCTGTACGATCAATTATTTATTAGTTATAAACTCTCTAATCAAGTGATATTTATGCTGAATATGTTTTGACTTCTGGTGAGACCTAGGTTCCTTAGCCTGCACAATAACTCTAATATTGTTACAGTATAATGATACTGGTTTATAAAAGGAATCACTTTGAGTTTGCTTACAAACATACAAATCTAGAAAGCTTTTTAGACAGCTTCAGAAGTAGCATTGTACTCAGCTTCTATAGTAGAGTCAACTGTAGTAGTCTGTTTAGAACTCTTTTAACTAACTGTACCTCTATTATAGATAAAAATAAATGTAGACATAGATTTTTTATCATCTATATTTGATTGAAAATTAGAATCAATAGAACCCTCAATTTTTAACTCATCTATTCTATAAGTTAATACTAAATTCTTAGTTCTTCTCAAGTACTTAATAATTCTTTTGACTATTGTCCAATGTTATTCTTTAGAATTTGCTTGATATCTACTTACAATAATCACATTATACGCTATATTAGGTTTTATACATTGTATGACCTATATAAGACTACCTGTAATTGAAGCATGAGGTATCCTTTTCATACACTCTCTCTCAAACTTAGTCTTAGGTTTCATTTCTTTTGGAACATGAACACCATGACTATAGGGTAAGAGACCATTCTTAGAATCTTTCATACCAAACTTCTTCAGTACTTTTTTTATATATATAATCTGAGAGAAACCTATTACTCATTTTACTCTATCTCGATAGAGATGAATACTTAAAATATAGGTAGCTTTTTCTAGATTTTTCATGAAGAATATATTAGATAACTACAATTTTACCTCAGTTAACATGCCTACATCATTTTCTATAAAAAGTATATCATCTACATATAATACAAAAAATATGATGGCATAGTTATTCTTCTTTGTGTGGACATAAGATTCATCAACATTCTTAAAAAAATTAAATAATTTGATTGCATTATCGAATCTAAAAGCTTGTTTTAATCCATATATGAATTTATGTAACTTACATACTTTATGACTATCTATAGTCAAAATAAGCCCTTTTAGTTATTTCATATATATGGTCTCCTCAACAAAATAATTAGAAAAGGTTATCTTTACATCCATTTATCATAACTTATAGTAATAATAAGCTGTAACCACAAGTAATATCCAAATGGAATTTAGCATAGCTATTGGTAAAAAGTTTTCTCATAGTTAATATCTTATTTTTAAATATGACCTTTTGCCATCAGTTTAGCTTTATAAGTCTTTATTTTTTTATTTTTTCCAATCTTTCTTTTGTAAATCTATTTACAACCAATATGAATAATTCTTTCTAGTAGATTAACAAGTAACCACACTTGATTAGCATACATAGAGTTTATTTTGAATTTTATAGCTTTAAGCCATTTTTCAAAATTAATATCTAATATGGCCTTTTCATAAGTTCTAGAATCTTCTCTATATTCATCTTCTTCTATCATAAATGATTCAAAACTACTATTAAATAAAAAGAAGTATCTTTATAAGGGTCAAGATATCCTAGTAGTTCTTTGAAAAGGTTGATCTATAAAAGGATGAGGATCAGATCAAACAAGTTCATTTATATTAATAAGTTTATCGAGCTAAGGTCAATCGACATCAAGCTCTTCAGACTTTTTTGAGAGCTAAATCTTTTTACCTACACCACCTTTCTCAATGAACTAATTTTTGAGAAATTATATGTGTCTGTTGATCAAACTTCTTCGATCATCATAAAAATAAAAACAATATCCTAAATTTTTTTAAGATATCCAATGAATTGACCTTTTCTTAGATTTAATAATTTTAATATAAGATGAACAGTCTTAAGGCTTCATGTGATTAAAGCTTGGTAACTTTCCATATCATATATTATTTGGTGTCCTAGAAATTGCTTTGGATAGTGTTTTATTCAAGATATACATTGTACTATTAAGGGCATAACCCTAAAGATATGTAAATAAGTCCATAAAGCTCATTATAGATTATATCATATTAAGTAAAGTACGATTTCTCTTTTTGATACATTATTATGTTGTAGTGTATATAGAGGAGTCAATTGAGATATTACTCTGTTTACTTTAAGAAATTTTAGAAATTCAATACTTAATTATTCTCCACTACGATTAGATCGTAGAATTTTAGTACTTTTTTCTATTTGTTTCTCTACTTTGGCTTTGAATTCTTTGAATCTTTCATCTTACTTTAATTTAAGTACTAAACTTTATATATATTAATTCAAGGATTTTGTTGGCTCTTTTCCCTTGATCAATAAAGGATAATTTGGTCATCTTACTTTAAAGACAGGATTCATAAATTGGGTAAGGTTTAAAATCCAATGAACCTATAAGTCCATTAACACCCATCTTATTAATCTATTTTTCTGTAACATAACCTAATCTATGATGCTAAATTAATCTTAAAGTAATTTTATTTCTAGATCTTTTCTTATTGACGGTGTTTTTCATGTTAATTTCATTTGTCTTAAGAATATACAAACCTTTAACATTCAAACCAATACTAATCAATTTATTTCTCAAATAGATAGAGCACTTATATCCTTTAAAAGTGAAAGTGTAACCCTATTTACACAATATATGCTTAAAAAATTAAATTTACTACACTTTAAGTTAGGTAAAATATTATAGTTTAAGTAGGTTTGTGATTTTAGATTTAAATTTAACTTTGTAAGTAATTATCGTTTAATTTCTCTTCGACACAAGATTTGTAATAAGGATATAACTTTTCAACCAAGAGAGTTATTAAGGTATTTCTAATCCTGTAGAAAGATAACTTAATTGGCCAAAATTTTTATGTTTGTACCAATCATAGGTTTAAACTCTATGTTATACTCTTGATGCCATTTTGCAATCCCATTGTAGCCCAACCTAGTTTTAGTATTTTACTCATGACTTTTGATAAAATTTTCAAATTTATTTGATATAAGTAGCTATAGAAAGATTACTCAATAGGCTAATAGTTTTATATTTGTACCAACCATTAGTTTGAACTTTAAGTTTCACTTTAAAAGCTATTTCATAAACTCATCATAAGCCCATTCACTATTCCAGTCCAACCTAACCTTACTTTAGTATTTTACTTGTAACTTTTGATCGAAATTTCAAATTCACTTGATATAAGTTTTTATAAAAAGTTAACTTATGGCATAAAACTTTCATGTTTACATAAACCATTGGTTTATACTTTAAATTTCAATTTTAAAGCCACTTTGATAGAAATTTTACCCATAACTTTTGATAGAAAGTTTAGATTGACCTAATATAGGAGACAAACAAAATATAAAAGAATTATTTACAACTTTCATATTTATCATCAAGGTTGAATTATTGATCTTTAGTGTCATCCATTATATTTTTTAGGGACTAGAATTATTGGTATTTATTTGCCAAAGTTTTCATCAAAATTGTTATCAAATTCATTTGATATATCAACCACTTAGCAACCATTGTAAGCAATTAATCCCTAAATTTTGTCTATAAATACCAAGTCATTTTGTTTCCTTAGAGATCAAGTTAGAAGTGAGATAGAAAGTGTGAGAGAGTGAGAGAAAGTGTGAAAAAATTGAGAAGGATAAGAGAATAAAAAGATTGAAAAGAAAAGGAAAGAAAGAATAATGGAAAATGTTAGAATTTTTCTCTTCTTTAACTATGTAATCTTTCTTTTATTAATAAAATATTTTAAGTTTTGTTTAATCTTATATTATAGTATTATAGAAGGTCTAATTTAGATCTTTTACTTTGTCATACATATTTATATTTATTAGTTATTTAATTTAATAGAGATATTATCTTTTCTATATTATTTTAAATTTTAGAATTTTCTTTTATGTATTTTAGTAAGGTATTCATACCCCTGTCGGTTCTTTAATTTATATGAAAAAATTTATCTTTATAAGTTATTTATTTTTTTCACATTTTAATTATATGTACTCTAGTAGGATATTCCTGCCTCATCTGTTTTTTAATTCATTTGAAAAAATTCGTTTTCATAAATTATTTATTTTTTATATTTATTTTTATGCACTTTAGTATAGTGTTTGTGTCTCTTTTTGTTCTTTAATTTATGTCAAAAAATTTATCTCTATAAGTTATTTACTTTTTCATAATTTACTTCTACGCACTTTAGTAGAGTGTTCATGTCCCTTTTTCTTCTTTAATTCATGTGAAAAAATTCATCTTTATAAATTATTACTTTTCGCAATTTACGTTTATGCACTTTAGTGGAATGTTTATATCCCTATCTATTCTTTAATTCACGTGAAAAAATTCATCTTCATAAGTTATTTATTTTTTTTTCCAATTTACTTGTACTCATTTTAATGAGATATTTGTGTCCCTTTTTGTTTATTAATTTATGTAAAAAAATTTATTTTTATGAGTTATTTATTTATCTACAATTTACTTTTACGTACTTTTGTAGGAATATCTTGTTTCATATACTATTTAAATTTGTGAAATTTATTTTTTAGCATAATAGTAAGGTATTTTGACCCTATTTGTTTTTAATTCAAAGTGAAAATATTGTGTTTTTTATGATATTTAAATTTATATAATTTATTTTTATAGAAATTTATTTTATATCCTTTAATAGAGTGTTTATATACCTATTTATTCTTTAATTCATATGAAAAGAAGTTAAATCTCTATTTATTTTAAATTATGCAAATTATTTACATCATTTAATTCTATACTTGATTAATTGTTGCATTTGTATTTTTATTTTTGTGAAATAAAATTTACATATATTTTTTTTATATTTGTTGAAACAAAAAATAATTAGTTAAGATCATAGAATATTTTGAATATTCTTCTTTCTCTTAGTTAAACTTTTTCAATTAATAAAAATATTAAGACAGATGAATATTTTTAATATTATCTCTTCTCTTAACTCAATATATTTCAGAAAAATTAAGATGATGGAATATTTTTACTATTCTTCTTTTTTTTAATAAAATAGTAAAAAGAAAAAGAATAAAGTAAAATTAAAAAAATAAAGGTAAAAAAATTACTTAAGATAGCTGAATATTTTTTGTATTCTCCCATCTCTTAATAAAAGTGGTATACAGGATAAAATAATAGCAACTTTATAAATAAAAAATAATAATAATATATATTTATATAGTAAAAGGTAAAATAATAATGACACTTATATTAGTAGCTAACTATTAACAAATAATTTAAATAAAATAATAAAAGAAAAATAACAACAGTAAACACACATAAATACAATAATTCACACATTAAGTAATTTTACTCCTAAAAAATATCTTGAATAGCCTTTATGGGTTAGAGACAGATCCCCTTTTTAATTTCTTTAAAAATTGACAAATAGAGTCATTTGTAATAAGATTTTCAATACTATAGGACTCATGCTAATTTCAAAACAGTTTTTAGAATTTTAAAAGCTCGTATTATATTAATCTACAAGAATGGATCTCAAGAGTAAATAAAATATTATCTAAAGACTCTTTACTCAGTTTAATCTTAATAAATTGAATTTTGTTCTCACAGTTATTAAAAACATATCTCAAAGATTGACATTACTTGTTGCAATTTCATCTTGCACATTAATGACAAACTAACAATATTTTTACTCATCATTTTCTAGAGTAAGAACTCTAATCTAAATCAGGCATATAAAAAACAAAAGCATTAAGAGATTATCTACCTAATTAAATTTTCGCTTTAATCAACTATCTTTTATCTTGAGCGATACCACTGTCTATGAATATCTTTTATATTATCACCCTAATCTTGTAAATTTTAATAGGCAATTTATAGGAATAGAAGTAAATCATTTATATAATTTCGAAAATTTTTTATGTAGTTTTAGAAATATAAGAAAGAAAATAAAATTTGAGTTATTTTGAGAAAACTAAAATACTAAATTAAAATCTCACGGATTATTGTTATTTGCTATTTAATAAAGAGAAATCTCTATCTTGCAAAAACAAAAAAATAATCATTAATATGATAAATTAAGACTCTTTTTATTTCAGCTTAACACAACAAATAATGACATATTTTTATAGTACATAAAAAAGATAAAATAGTAGGAACATCTATATAGATTAGATTAGCTATCAAATATAAAAGTCAAAGCTCTATTTATAAAGCCTGAATAAAATTTACAAAAGGCAAAATCGGGTTATGACATGAGGTATTTTAAAAAGATACATAGAACTTGTCATTTTAAATCATGTTGCTACCCTAACAAGAAATTAGAGTAAAGTTAATAGCATAGAGTCTAACATTTTGGGCTACAATTAATTATTTGAAGCAGCTATTATAACAAGACAGTCTCGTGAATATTAATAGAACTATTTTTTTAAGATTAGAGGTAGGATTAGTGGTATGTATTATAGTGGCTATATAACTAATGATAGAGGATGGAATTACATCTATAGGATATAGTTTATGATTTGAGTTTACTTATCATAGTGTATGAATTTTTATAGAGGAATTATTGTCCACCAAAAAATATATTTGGTGAAATTTTCAATTAAGAGTTATGTGAATGATATTTATTATACCATTTTTAATAACTCGAATATAAAATACTTTTTGTTTGAAACACCATGGCATAAGCAAGAGAATAATCAGTATTATGAGCAGTGAAGTGCGTACAAATTAACTAAAGATGGATAAAAATGTCTTGGGCTTTTATAGGTACAGGTGTTCAAATGACCCCAATCAAAAGTTCAAGAAAATAGAAAATATAATTGAAGTGCATGGTTTGCAAAAACAATTTAAGATTAACGTTGAGGTTAAAGGTCATAAGAAGTGGCTACCTAATGTTGATTTTAATTATGTGGATAAAATGATAAATAAAAAATACGACACCGTCACTGATTCTGTGAATAATACTAAACTCGTTGAAGATACTCTATTTAACATTCTGGTACCAAAGTGCTAAAAGTGGTATGGGGGCGAGAGTGTCTGAGTAAAAGGTGGCACCTAATAGAGTTTAAGATAGTTGTAAAAACAAGAGCCTATATCAAAATAGAAGAGAAAATTATTGGTTAATATAAATAGAGTTAGAACTAATATATTAATGAGGCCTTTTCAGATAGGTGGTGGTTTATTTCTAAGAATTTTGTAGTTAAGGTACACTTGGATGAGAGCAATACTAAGGTGGATGATTTCTTGAAAAGCCCTTGTATTGACCCATTACCAAGAACAAAACTATGAGGCCTTAAAAATTGGGTTAAAGTAAACAATATCGTTAACAAGTATTATACCAAATTTTACCATATAGTGTCAAAGCTAACTCTCCTCTAATACGATCGTGGACTAGAGGACGAGCTAGACGAAAGTTGGTGGGCTTATAATATTTTAGTTCTAAATGGTGAGGAGTGAAGGCAGGACGAGAGTACCTGAGCAAGAAGCGGCTCTTGCTAGGCTTCAGGATGACTGTGGGGCAAAAATGAGTCCTATATTAAAATAAAAAAGAAAATTTCTTATTTAAATAAGTGGAGTTAGAACCGATATATTAACAAGATTTTTTGAGATGAGTGATGGTTTACTTCTAAGAACTTTGCAGTTACGCATTTGAGTGCGAGCAATATTAAGATAGGTAACCTTTTGAGAAGTCTTGTATTGACCTATTATTAAGAACAAAACTATATCAATAATATCGTTGACAAGTATTGAACTGGGTCACCTCTAGGCAATATACTATTGAAGAAGAATGCTTTAATCCATCATAATTTAATTTTTATATTACAGGTTAAAACTGTTGTTGATTTTAAAAAGTACACTCTTTATAAAATTTCTAATAAAAAATTATTAGTGAATAAAAATCAAATTCAAATTGTAAGTTGACGCTATTATTAATTCTAAAAAGTATGTTCCTCATAAAGTTTTCAATAAAAAATTATTAGTGAATAAAAATTAAATTCAAATGAGTGTAACGAAGGTCGTTCATGAAAAGGTAATAGCCATGTGACTAGATAATTTTATGATTTTTATATAAGTACACTTAGTACCACAAATAGAATGAAAGAGATATAATGTTGAAGTTGATGGTAAAAAAATTTGAGGTTAAGTTCTTTATAAGTGGGAGAGTCTGACATAAGTGCTAAAATGAGAATTCTTAGAGAGAAAACCAAAGATTAACATTGAATAAATTTTGTTTTAAATTATATAATTTAATTCTAGAGAAAAACAAGAACAAAGAATATTGCAGATAAAAAAATTTAACATTGCACAAGAGCTTATGGTAAAATAAAAGCTAATAATTTTTTTTTTTGTATTTTTTTTATTTATTTTATTTTTTGAATTTAAGATTAATATTATAATTTAAGTAATTTTTTTTATTATAAAGGAACGTTAAAATTTTAGGAAAATGAGTTTTGACTTTCAATATTATTTTTTCTTAAAATTTGAGACTTAACTTTTTTTGAATGAATTTTAAAAATTTTTTAAAATTAATCTGTAAAATTAATTTTATTTATCAAATTTTTACTGCATTAAAATATATGTAGCAAAAGAATTTTATACGGTCACAGAAGCATAAACAAGTACATTCACGTCATTGGGTTATGAATATTCACAATATATTGGAAATCCCACAACAGTTCGTCTTCAAAGATTTCCAGGATCAAAATTTTTGTCTTTTACTTCCAATCATACACCTCGATAAAAAAACATATGCATCCAAGCAAACAATGATTTCGGGTTCCAGGCGTCGATTAATACCAACTATTCCTACAACTCCTGCATACCGATGTAAAATGTCAAGCAACCGAAAACAAAGTGGTAGCACGTGTTTAAAACTCCCATTCGTACATATTTGTTTACCCTCGTATTATCATGTGCTAATGCAGCAGGTTACTAGACTCACTATTACTTGGTCTCAACGATGTTGAGTGAGAAAAATGATAGAAACAATAAGAAAACTCTTCTCGGAATTCTGTACGCTTTTTACGATAGAAGGCTTTCTCCCCTCAATATTTACAATTACAATCTATTTATAGTTAACATAAAACCTAACAAATAATTAAAATAACCCTTCAACAATCACACTAATAATTAACAATTTTTCAACCACCGTACTAACAATTAACAATCCTTTAACCACAACGCTAAAATTAACAAATCCTATTAACAATCACGCTAATATTTAATTACTTCTTACCAAACATATTAAAATTAATTAATCTTCACCCGACTCACTAATATTAATAAACCCTTAACCTAACATACTAATAATTAAGTTTTTATTTATTTATTTATTTATTTTAGTGATGCTGGCCGCATCGGTTCGCTTCCACTCGAGAAAAACCCGTCCTCAATTATTGCAAACAAAAAATTATCTAAAGTATGAAACTTATAATAGAGTTTTGCTTTTCAATGCTTTGAATTTCAAATTCCCGTCGTCTTTGATCTTTCTTTGTGACTGGAAAGTATTCCAAACTTCATCCCTCTCTTAAACTTGTTATAACTCTTCTGGGAACTTTGTTTTTGTGTGAAATAACCAACATAAAACTTCTTTCAGTATTCTTAAAATCGTGCTAGACTTGAACTTCAATCTTTTCTATCTTTTCGACTTGATTTTTTTCATGAATAATTTTCTCTTCTATAATAGATAGAACCATATCAATAAAATTATCTTTGAAAATAAATGGTATCTTTCCTTCTTTCATGTCAAACACATTTTCCTCATCATAATTGTTTAGCTCAACTTCAGTTGGCAAAACCATTTCAACCACATCATCTTCGAGATCAAATTGTTTGAATTTGGCATCAACTTCAAGCTCCAATTTCTTATCTTTAACCTCCATGAAATCTTCAAGTTTTATATCTCATCAACAAAAGAGTTTTGTTCTTCTACAATGGAATGTACTTCCATGAGTAGGTTATGAACATTCTCCCACTGTGTTTTTTTCTTTTTTTTTTTTTAAGATAATTTTGTTAACATAGTTCTACTTATTCAAGTTGAAAAAGAGAACATTACTCTTAAAGAAAATCAAGTTGAGAAGACGGAGAAGATTGGAGTTCAAGTACAGCAAGATTTGGAGAATATCAAAGAAGTTTTATATTGGTTCTTTCATGCAAAAACAGAATTCCTAAAAGAGCTACAACCAAATTCAAGAGATGGATAAAATTTGGATACTTTCAAGTCATAAGAAAGATTCAAAATGACAAACATTCCAAGTTTTAGGCATTAAAAAAATAACTCTCTACTATAAGTTTCACGCTACAAGCAATCTTTTGCTTATAATAACTTGAGGATAAGTTCTTCTCAAGTAGAAGAGAACTGATGCAACCAGCATCACTAAAATAAGCAATTAAATAAAATAATTATTAGTGTTAAGAATTTATATTAATCCTAATGCAGCAGGTGATTAATTAATTTTAGTCTGTTTGATGACTCGTAACAAAATATTAGTATGATTGTTGATAGAAATTGTTATTGTTAGTGGGCTATTGAAGGATTATTAATTGTTAGTCTGGTGGTTGAAAGGTTATTTTAATTATTTTTTTAAATTTTATGTAGACTATAAATAAATTATAATTATAAGAATTGAAGGGAGAGAGCCTTGTATCAAAAGAATTATCAAGAATTCTAAGAAGAGTTTTTTTCTTATTTCTATCATTTTCTTTCACTCAATCTTGTTGAGACGCAAGTTAGGCAAGCCTAGCAACCCGCTGCGTTAAATGACATAGAGCTTTCCTCTGTTCCAGGCAAAACTTTTCTGGTTACTTGACCAAACACTATCTGTATCCATATACCAAAACATTTTTTTATTTTTTATTTTTTTTCCATATATCCCTTCCACCCAAATTAAAAGAAGAAAATTTGAAGGAGAAGCAAGAGAAGGAATATTGATGGATTTAATTAGTTATAGATTCTTAAGTAGCTCTAAAACTTTTTTATCATCTTTTTTTTATTAATTCAGACTTATTAAAAAGAGGAAGAGAGATAGAGTTAGGTGAGTATTTTTGTTTTAGAAAAGGGTTAAGTGAGTGCGTGTTAGAAAGAGCTAGAGAATTGCATGAGTATTTGTGTTGACAGGGAAAAAAAAAAAGAGAGAGACTAGCAGAGAATGAAAAAAATGAAATAAAATTAGTTTAGAACTTTTATAATCCATTCAGGAGTTTGATCTGAAGATAAGATTTAGAACAATTCTATTATAAAATATTGAGA
>JAWDEX010202478.1:0-11436 GCA_035221805.1 Trichilia hirta
ATCCTATATTTAGTATCACTGCAATGTGATTTTTGTACATGATCTTAATTAATTCAGGACAGGTGTTGTGATTTGCGAAGACGTATCCTAAAGGAATGAGTGTCTGACCTGTGTAAAGCCGGGCATTCCAGTGACGACTGGATATAAGAGTTTTTTTGTCATTAAAAAAAAAAAAAAAAACAGGTGCCTTGTGTAGAAAGATAACAAAATCAGTGCGCGATGAACGTATTAAATTTTGACAAGAGTATAAAATACACGAAGAAGAGGGAAGACAAAGCAAAGATGATGCATTCTATTATTACGTTGGCAAGTGGCATTCTCTAAATAAAATATTGAAAAATTAATTAATTAATTGAAGAGGTAATAAAATAAATAAAAAGCTTTGGCCTTTGGGCATCAAATGATTTAAAATCTAAGTCATATCTCGTGTTGTATAATTGGCCCACTAAATTCACTTGTCTTATTCCTTCCAATAAAATACTTGCAAAGTAGTGTAACTTAAGCATGAATTGGAATTATAACCCTGGACACCCAGTACATAAATAGGGGATGGCCTACATTGGATAAAAATTTATAAAAGTAGGCAGACAAGAAATGGTGAGTGCAATTGCATCTTTGATAAGGAAATATGATATGCTATTATTCACACGGTAATTATTATCCTCTTGAAATCATAAGGTTTGATCCTTAAGTCTTCTTTATCAATTTGATTTAATATTTTTTGATGCACTGATAGAAAGAGACAATACCCATAATTTTTTTGCTTTAATAATCGATCATGGAAATATTTCATATAGATATAAGTTGTTGTATTAAAAATTTTATTAAGATCCGTATCACGACTTTGAGAGATGCCTTGTCCGTATTTCTATATGATATCTTAAGTATTTAAAGACTGAACGGTCAAAAATGATTTTTGCCCGCAGTATGTAGTTTTTTTTGGTCTCTAGATGTTGCCATTGTGTGGTAGTCATCCATGGTACCAAATCGGCCTCCGTAACAACCTACACTATGTATCACATGAACTTTCAACTGTCAAATGAGGGCGTGAATCTTTAACGCCTCAGAGAACGATGATGCGTCAGCCTTACCTCAGTTAACCCTTAATAAATGAATTTGACAATCCTAAGCCTTATCGCTTTATTAAGAAGAATCAAGAGTAGCGTAGCATTAGATGTTATATTGTTGAGGTTTTAAGAAATTTGGTATTTCAAAGCGTTAGAAGGAATATGTATTTGTACATATGACATGTAGACATGATAAGTAAGACCATTCTTGTTCCTTGCGGTTATGAAACATGAAAGTGATTATATGTCTCTTATCAAATTCTTTTTCGCTTTCCTTGTATTTATTAAGACTTTATTCTCATAATACTATTATTAAGCTATTATTTACCAACTTAAATTTAATAATTTAACATAGTAACAAAGTTAAGTTTCCATATTCAACGTTCTACTAATAAATTATATCATAATTATCTATTCTTTAACTTTTAAAAATTTTTCTATTCGACCTTCAATCTTTTGAATCCTTATATTAAGCTGATTTTAAAATCGAATCACATTTCAAACTTATATTTAAATACTATTATCTAATCGGATATATTAAAATTTATTCTTAAATACTATTATTTGATCCTTATTTATCAATTTAAACTTTTGTGTCTAGCGATAATTTAACACTATTTTTTTTTTCTTTTTCTCTCTTTTTTGGCAATTCTTGAATTATAAAGTTAGAAGCATATTTAATTTAGTTATTTATGTTGCAAGTACGTACACTACATGCATATAAATTTTGTTTGTTGAGTAAAGTTTTAATTTTCGTATTTATACGTACATTATAAAAATTATAGAATTGTTTCATAAGCTATATGAATCTTGGGCATTTCCTGCAAAATTTAATGGAGATGTAAAGGACTAATTATATGGTTCTCACATCCCTTCCACGTCACGTAATAAGAATGCTTCAGTAATTCAGTTGCTAGTCCCAAAATGGTAATCTCCAGTTCTGTCAGTCGATGGGCTGCTACAATGAATTTGAGTTGGGCAGGCAGGCCAACATATGGGCCATCAATAGGCTATTTGTGCCATATTATGGGCCTTTATTGGGTATGGGCAATTGGTGGGTGGTTATATTCCCACTCAATTTTTTTTAATGCTAATGCAACTCGTGTGATTAACAAATTTCCTATAAGAATTTAAAGATTTAATATCTTATAAATTAATACGTATAATATAAAAAATAATCATATTATAATTTTTTTTTTTTATATTCTATTAATTGCAGTTTTTAAATAAAAATTTAACTACCGATGATTATTTAAACTCAATAATTTATAATATTTCACCGTAATCAAAGATCTATTAATAATTTCTTTTATGACAACTAAAAAATGAAATAAATGTTATTTTTTCTCAATTATAAAATTATGATATATTTTTATAATGTTTTATAATTACATCTCACTTATTAAAATTTTTTAATAATCAAACTATTATCATTAATAAAATAATCAAAAATAAATAAATAGTAATTAAATTAATATATGTATTAATTTTTAAAAAATTATGCTACATTTTTAAACACTTTAAATGCTTGTCACAAATCAAAATATATTTTTTAATACATACGATATTTTAAAGTAAAAAAATAAAGAATATACAATTAAAAATATTAAAGATGTAATTTATTATAAAATATATATATTAATTTAATTTATAATAGGATTAATTTATCAATAATATAATTAGCAAACATATAATCCATACACTTGGATTTGTATTTTAAATTCCTTTCTTTCTTTTGTACTCTACCTTATATTCTAAGCAAAGCCAATCAATGCATACATAAAGAATTAGTGGACCATTGATTTTATCATCAGTTGGATGTTTATAAATGAGCGAAAAGCTAATGGGTCTAAAGGAATTTGGGTCACTCATTTAAATACAAAGTTCTTAATTTCCAAACTAACCCATCCCTTCATTTGTTCATCATGACAATTAAAACGAACACTATTTTAATAAATAATCAAGTTGTCAAAGATAATGATGAACAATTATCTGTCCTAAAATTCTAATTAAAATTAGGTGAAGATTCATTTTGTTATGCAACAACGGCGCAAAGCTCAACCGGATTTTTAAATTCTGTGTAACGCGTGCATATTATTATTATTTAGCTTTTAATGCCTTTCTTAAATTCTTGTCCGCCATTCTTTCTAGTAATCTAGGTAAATTAATAGGTCTTGCTTTTAAACATTTTGCCCACTCTCAATAGAGTGTAAAAGTGTAAAGGTTTTGTAATTGAATAATTGTTTGTTTGGTAACATATCATTAACAGAAACATTTGGATTTAAAAAAAGGCCAATTTTGTGTTCTTAGGCAACAAAGAAAGTTCATCAATATCGAGAATGATAATTTTGTAAAATTGTTCTTGTTGTGCGAAAATAGTAATTAAACACAAATAAAGAATGAGAAAGGATTAAAAAAAGTAATAAATAAATAATCGACACTAAATTTGCTTTAAAAATATTTACTATATGCAAAAAAATAAAAAATAAAAAAAAATGAAGTCATAAGATATAAGAAAAGTTTCATTACGAGAATAATGAGAAAATTATATGTCAATTTGAACATCAAATATAAGGTACTAACTTAACAGATTTATCCTATATTCTTAAAATAATAGTTTATTCTATTTAAAAGACCTTATATGGTTAATATATTTTTAAAATTTTTATTTACATTTATTATATGCAAGTGGGATAGAATTAGAGTATGTGAAAATTTTATAAAAGGAAAAATATATTGTTTAAAATTCAAAGACTTTGAATCATAATACTGGTAATACTCAAGACAAGGATACAACAAGTCTTAGAGGGGCTCTGATAATCCAAGTCCCACAAAAATTTTCAATTCATTGAGGTATTGGTATTTCTTTTCTCTTAAATTTAATAATTTATTAAATATTTTGATCTCCAAAATTTTTAATTATGACTACTACTACCATTAATGCACACATCATAGCATTAACAAAAATGACAAGAAAATAGTTCCATTTGGAAGCAAGAAAATTGAGAATCACATGATATGATTTGTTGAACAAAGCTAAATTTACGTGCACTTTTCAAACTCGATTTAAGAGAAATAGGAATGTGGGGTTCGGTACAATTACAAAAACAAAAGACATCCCCACATGAAAACATGACCCACAATTCGGACTCGTATCCCTTGTTTCTTCTGCTAATTTGTTATTATTGTTTTCTTCATTTACTTCGTTTGGATTTTCCTTCAACTTCATTTGGTGTTTCTTACCAACTAATTCCATGAAATTACATTCACCCACTAAAATTGGACTATTTAAAAGATAGTTTTTCCCCTTTATAATTTCCCCCACAAAAAAAAGGTAAATTGTTTTTTTGGTTTTAATTTTATGAAAAAAAAATTAAGTGTCCCAATATTATTATCTTAATATAAAAATAAAATAAATAAAATTGATAATAAACTTTGAATAAAGATTAATAGTGACATGCCTAGAAGACAAGCCAAAATTCCAAATCAAGAGTCAAAAGTGAAAAGAAACTTTGCTTTCATTAGACAGAAGATAATGTTTCCATGGTTGTAAAATGGGTGAGATTGAGATATGAACAAAACGACTGTCTTTTCTTCTTTGTCGTTGAAATTGATTATTATTTTTATTATTGTTATAAGTTCCTTTCACCAAAAAATTTCCAATTAATTTCACGATTTACATACTCTTAAAATTTTTTTTGAAAGGATTTGTATTGTATGTACCGCAAACAAACATGGGTATACACTAAACTTGTCCAAACCAAAGACAAACGATCGCACAATGACTTGTCTGTAAACCACTATCGTTTCCAAAACACTATGGAGGACAACAACAGATACTTCCTTCAGTTTTTTTATTTATACATCTCAACGCATAGCTGTAATTTACCTTTTTTCTTTAATATTCTCTGCTGCATGGCATCTCTGCAAATATCACTCTCCTGATCAAAATAAAGAAAATTTTTTCTGTTCTGTCTAATTTACTTTGTATATGGTTATATTAGTATTAAAACAATCGTATACAACAGCAAATTGTCTGTAAATTGATATTTTATTATCATGAATTTGCTATTGTAACATTTGGACGCAAGCATACAATTTCCGAGAGTAAAGGAAAAAGGAGAGCAAGAGAGGAGGCCACGTGGTCGTTGTCAGTCCATATCGGCAACGACAACATGCTCTCACATGTCAATTCCATTCAAGAATGACCCAGAAAATTTAACCATCTTGCCTTCCGCTTAACTTAATTTATAATGCAAGTTGCTATTAAATATACGTATTCTAGCTTATTTCTCAGCCATTCTTTTGACAATTTCTGACAAACAAAGTTGGAACCGCTTTGCTTTTCATCTTCGCAGGTGCACAAAATGTGATACTCTACTCATCCGAATAGCAGGCAAATTCTGGTAGACCGACATATAAAATTGGCCAATAGTTGGAATCAGCCCACTACAAATCATGCTTTTTGGTAAGAGACGTTCATAAATAAAACAGGAGCAAGTGCTAGTAAAGTTAAACACAATTAACTATAGGTTAAAAAAGTTATAAAGGATCTGGGTTGGATTAAGCTGGCCTACCCGTTAATATGTCCCAAATATATCCAAAATGACAGAGAGTTTTTTCTAAATGCATAGTCATATCTTTATTTGAACATGGTATAAGATTTGTCCTACAAACTAGAAAAGTTAATATGTAGAAATTAAATAAAAAAAGAAAGTGAGATAGTGATTCGTTACAGGGTATGGAATAACCCGAGACAGAATGTGACAAGTGAGGAAGCAAAGGTGGTGGTGAGGGCGATGAGTGTGTTAGAGCTAATGTTATTATTTATGTTTTGAAAAGTAAATGATGTAATAATATTTTTTGATTTAATAAAATTTTATTTCATATATAATTTGAGTATATATTATTTAACTCTTATTTATAAAGTATATCATTTACGTATTAGACAAAAAATATAAATCACAAATTTTTTATAAATAAAAGATAATTCACAGTTATTAATTAATTGAACATTTTATAATATAAGACTTAACTTTTTTATTTTTAAAGTGAATGATCTATCTTGAAACTTCAAATAGAAAAATTACTATAGATATTATATATTAAATTGGATTATTGTGAATTAAAATCTATTAAAATAAATATTATTAATTTTAATTGATATAAGTTTAATAAACTTAACATATTTTAATCTTGGGTAAATAATGAACTTATATTTTTATATTATATCTTTTGAATTATTAAAAGTAAGACTCAACAATATAGTCAAAATCTCAATAATTTAAAAATACAATTTTATAAATAATAATAACATATACTTACGAAATAAAATTTATTAATATGAGATAAAAATCTATTAATATGATATGTACAGTAACTTTGGCATAAAATAAAATATGCTGCACATACAAAGGTTTTAAGAATAATAGAAAAAATTACAGTTATATTATTATTTTCGTTTTAAAATAACTTTTTGACTTTATATATATATAAAATTAAAAATAATTTTTTCTACTGTAATTAACAAATTAACAATATTTTTTTCTACTGTAATTTGATTTGTTAAAATTATTTTTTTTTCAATAGAGCGGTGGGTTGATGAGATGAGAGCTCCGCCACTCTCGTTCGTTAAGGCCCTACATTGAAATAAACAATTTTGATGGGGTAAAATACTGTCTTGGCGGTATTTAGACATTGGCAGCGCAGATGGGAACGAAAATGAAGGCTTAAAGGCTTAAGTGCTCTCTCTCTGCTTGATTGTTGAATGTTGCTGCATACAAATACAAATGGCATTACATTACATGGTGGAGCTGAGCATGAGTGTGAGGTTCCCTACCCACTTAACGTCCATTATCTTTTTTGATTTTCCTCTTCGTCATCCAATTCCAACCCATAATTCTTGGCTGGTTGGCCAGGGGTTACCGCTATCATTCGACGCTCTTTGTCGCCTCTCATAATCTTATGCCAATTAATTTCTGTTCAGCACACCACTCACACTCATAACAATTGATTCAATCTTTTAACTTCAACCATTTATTCATGCCCATGCCGATTTTTTATCTTTAAAATCTTCATTTGAATGAATGGGATCCATATGATTCAATGCCACCACAAGTTTCATCCAATTAATAAGAAATATATTAATTGTCACCATCTTATTTTCTTGCGTGGATTAAATCTATTCTTACAAGCAAGAAAGTTCATCAAATTTTCGCCTAAAAGATTTGATTTAATGTTTAAACCGTGTCAATTTTCTTCAAGTACTTTATTATTACAAGTTGTGGTCACACATATTCCATATCTTTGTCAAAAACTCTCAAGTCTATCTTGTGACTACATTCATTTTTCTTTAATCCATAGATTAAAATGAAATATGCAATCATTAAACATTATCTTCCCCCAAACATTCTTTGTCAAGCTAAACTAAAAAAGAGAGAAGAATAGATTGTCAATAAAACTCAAATTATCTCAAATCATGATATCTCTAAGGTCAATTGAAATGATGTGGTATAGAGTTGGGACAACGACAATATGTTGTGTCAAATACATTAAAATTTAATTTCATTATTGTAATGAATTTGTTACAAACTCTTTGTAATACTCAATATTTAAGTTTAAGGATATTTTTATCATTTATTAAGTTAAAAGTACTTTTGTCATTTTTAAAATTTAATGTTCATGTGATATTATTGGTTAAATAAAATTGTATTAATATATATTAGGTGTTTTGATAAATTTTGGATGAAGTTGGTTAAATTTAAAAATATTTTTCATGAAGTAGTATTTGCATATCCGAACTTTTAAGTTAAATTTCTATTGATTGAGAAATTAAATTGACAATCAGCTTATTTTATTTGACAAATAATAGAAATACAATTGTATAGAAAAAAAATAAGTAAAATCGAAGTCCGAATGAGAGAGAAAATAGTATTAAAAGTAAATTGTAAACTTAAATGATAAATTTTAAGAGGTTTATGTGATAATTTTTAAGGGACTTGAATAATATTTTACAAGTATTGATTCCTATACTCAAAGGTTACGATACCTGAGTCAAAATATATCGATATTCTGACTAAAAAAAAAAATTGTAAACATATCGATACCCAAACCAAAGGTATCGATACCTTTGGCCAAAAGTATCGGTATTTTTAGTAAAAATAGGTTATTTTAAGAAGAGTTTGACACCCGACCAAATGTATTGATACTTAGATGAACGTATCGATATATTTAGACGAAAATTTATGTTCTAATTGAAGGAAAGACGGAAGGTATCAATACCCAAGTAAAGGTATTGATACATTTCGACAAAAAATTACGTTTTCACTAAAATAAACTGATATTTAACTTATAAAAAGACTAATTTGTCCAATTTAAATGCAATATTCATCATTCTTTCTATATTTTTAAGGTTAAATTAGTCTTTTCTCAACTCAATCACACGTATATAAAATCAAAGGAGCAAAATCAATTCATTTTTCTTCTTCTTCAATGATAGTTGCTTTCATTCAGAGAGAAATAATATATAGTTCCCATTTATTTCAATTTTCTTCAATTTCTCTATCTTTAAACTGATTGAATTCCCTTTTCTTGCTATAAAATCATAGTATTCTACACCCTTACGAGTAGAGACTAATATTTTCTCATTTGATCAAAGATTCAAGTATGGAGGAGAAGTTAATATTAGTAACAAATTAAAAATTTTTGTGTTCGAGTAATAATTCAGTCTTTTTAAGTTATAGACAGCCTATTAATATTGAAAAACGAAGCAATAAGATTTTGAGGCGCGAGAATTAGGGAGAGGGTGTGTACCCTCTCTATTATGTGAGTGAAATTATTTTATTTCTTTATTTTTACAAATATTATATTATAAAAGATTAAAAATATTTTATATATCACTATAATATAATTGTATTATTTATGAAATATGTAATAATTTAAAAGCAATGTGTATTCTATTGTGATGAGACTAGGAAGAGGTCTCACTTGTTTGTAAATTATTTGTGTATATATTATGATTTTATTAATTTATGACATTTATAATTTTCTCATGATAATTTTATCATACTTATTTGATTAGTTTATGAGGCTGGAAGCTGATTGTGATGTTTTATATGATATTATTTTGTCAACCTTGATAGTATGCATATTTATAACAAAAGAATTTTAATGTTTTCTTACATGATTAAGTTTATATTGATTTTAACCTGATATTTTATAGATTTATTTTATTTGATGATATGGAGGTCGAGGAGGTCATAATTATGAGAGCCAATATTGTAATTATAGGTTAAGTAGTCCAAGGACAATTACACTGGTCTAAATGAGTGTGGTTAAATATGAAAGTTGAATTTAGCATGACATTTATACAAAGATCACTCATTGGCTAGCATATGCAATCTTTTCAAGTTTTATCTAAGTAACCATGGGTATTATGTATTTTTATCAACGTAAACATAACACATACCTTATTTACTTTATATGAAATCTAACAAAAAGTCTCCCTCTTGCCTCTAAAGGTATCCACACACCAATTTATTAATTATGGTTTCAAATACTTTTATTGGAGACTTTGAACACATATAACTTCCTTAAGCCATTTGTCTTATTTTGTTCACTTAGAAAACATATAAGAACACTTATTAGAAGACAAGAGAATCATGAAAATATTTTTCAATCTCTTGTCTCTATTTTTCTCTTTGTTTTGTTTTGTTTTCTCTTATGAAAAGCTTAAAAAAATGTTTTATGGCTTTCTTTTTTTATTCCACCTGTGAGATACATCCAAGGAAAAAGAAAGTGAAACAATTCCCATTCCATTCAAATCGTCCCACGTGAGTCACTTTACTTGTTTCCGATTGGTTGAATTTGTTTTAATTAATAAAGAAAACAAATGAAAAATCAATCATGCCACATGTCATACTTATAGCCATATGTTTCAAAATAAATAATATATCCATTAATCTTTATTAATAGATAAATTCTAATATAAATATATATTAATCAAATTAATATATATATATATATATATATATATATATATATATATTGACTTTTCAAACTTAATTTAAAATTAATATATATTAGATATTTATTTTTCTTTTTAATTATTTAATCAAATTAAATAATTGATCATAGCCACTCATTCAATCAAAATTGGATGGATAAGATTAAAGGAAAATATGACATATAGCAAAATTATATTATGCCACTTATCATGATAGGATCAAATATAATTAAATAACATTTATTTAATTACTAATGAATAAATACCTTTATTTATTAATCTTATTATATCTTAATATATATTTTTTAAGTCTCCATATATCAATAAATCATATTTATGATATATTAATTAATTAGAATATTTCTCGAACATACGAATATTAGCACATCATTGTCAAGAAATTTATTCTTTATATTAAAGAATTAAAATATGATTCGATCTATATATTGAATTGTATTCATTTTTGTCATTACGAAAATCTTATAACCATAACCAATAACAATTGGCTATTGTATGTGACCCCCTAAATTCATCGTGAACTGGACATGAGTATATATTAATATTTTGCATCACTTTAATACAACTCATTATAATCCAAGTTCTCAATAATCATGAGTGACCTCTGGCAAGATGTCATGACTCCCAGACACAAAGAATGATGATTCGATATGAACCCATATAGTTATACATCTATGTAGTAAGTTTTTCTACTGTCGACTTTCGATTGAGTGCAGGTCATAGAGTCGTCAAACCCCTAACTCAATCATAAGATTAGGAACTCATATCATATACGGGATTCAGTTATTCAAAAATTCATTTTTGAATATGCTTACTTTGGCTAGAGATTTAATTTTCATGTATGATAATCTTGCCTAGAATCTTAAGCTTAAATATTTAAGCTAACAGATTTCATCTTGATCATCACTTGTTCTCATACAATAAAAATACATTACCATCAAGTTTTTTTTACCAGGCATGGCTAGCTCGATGTGATATACACAAGTGAACGATGTGTCTTAGTATAGAAAGCAGCTATGATATCTTAGGTCAAAGACTAGTGATACACTAATATGGCTATGCGACGTATCATTGACTGTGAATAATTATCCATATAATTTGTTACGTTTGGTCATGTTTAATAATACATTCATAAACGTAATACCCATGTTTATGCTCTTATGATATGAGACTCGACACCCAACTATTAGTATCAAATACTAATTAGTAGTAGCAATAAAACATGCTAATTATATAATGTCATGATCCCTAATGATATCACCTCAATTGAAAACTTATTTAGATGTATTTGAATTATAGATTTTGTACTCATATCCACAATTTATTATAGATAGAGTCTTGACACAT
>JAWDEX010202519.1:0-39999 GCA_035221805.1 Trichilia hirta
GTACCAGTCAGGGCTAGATCTTGAATTCTTTTTTATTGTATATATATAGGTCACCTCAAAAATGCTTGGGGGTTCATCAAAGTATTCTTGTCATAATATGTATAAGTTGGCCAAAATCTTCCAACTATTAGGGACGAATTGGTACTGGAAAATCTAAAAATAGGTGAGCATGTTAGCAAAGAATGACTAGATTGGTAGCCTCACTCCTAATAAGAATAGCTCCTTGTTAAAAGCACTTTCACTAGGAGAGGGTCGGCTCGACACTTTTTCCTTACGCAAAACTCACATGGTCATTAGGCTATCTACCTCAAAAGCCTCCCGATACACACCGAGATCCTGTGTGATAACTATAGAAGAGAATCGATTGACCTTAAATTTAATACCTATCTTGAGTATTGGAACCAAATCAGTAGTAGACCCCTTATCGCTCTATCTCAGAGGCGAACCTAGCACTGAGTCTGCCTCGATAATTTTTTAAGGTGACTGACCAAGGGACCCATCTTGACAGCTCTCACTACTAGCACTCATCTCTTACATGCATATAATAAGACGTCAGGACGAAAATGGCATGAAAAACTAATATTTTCTAAAACCAATAAAGAATGTGGGCCTTGCGACCTCTCTCTCCCTGCTTGTCCTCACAGCCTCAACAACCCACTAATTGATGAGAACCCTGACCCTAGATGCTTCTCAACAGTGGCCAACATTATGATCCCTCCCCCGAGTAAGAAACCTGCTATAACACTACCACGAGAAAAATATGTAATAAAAAGAGCAAAGAAGAAACCTGCTACGACACTACTACGAGAAAAATATCTAATAAAAAGAGCAAAGAAGTAGTATATTATCGATTAAGTAGACATAGAAACAAGGGTACGAAAGAATTCGTTATTGACAGATGCAAGCAGCACAGAAGGGTAGAGCTCAGAGAAACTACAAGCAAAACTTAAGTCCGTCAAGAATGCGTAATGAAAAATAAGAGGCAAATTGGGGGTATTTATAGTCAGCCAGCCAATAATCAAGTTACACGACGTATTCGAATAGTCGCTCTGTAAACAGTCAAGAATGAGCCACGTCGCATGAATCTCAAGAGGACGCTCTCGAGCGCCGCACTAATTCAAAAGTAACCATCAATCTACTTACATGTGACTTTGCTACGAGTTATAAATAGGCGCCATACTTCAATAAAGTCCTTTTAAAAATAGCGGATAAGAATCGAAGCATTTGTATTTAATAAAGACCATTGGATGCTCGAAGCACCAAAATGTTCATGTCAAAAAACTAAATCGTCTCAGTAAATCAAAACCATTCAAATTTTTGCTCTCGCTTCACGACAGCAGAAATTTGGAAAACTTATATTAATGACTTTTACCGATCCTATATTTCTCGTCCTAAATTATTATTATGCGAGCGACCTGATTCGAACTCGGATTCGATCACTTCAATATTTCGACTAGCATCTTAATTACCGAGGTGACTTAATCTCAATATCCAAAAACAGGAGAATCAAATGAAAAAAATGGATACATTTTTCAAAGAACGGCCTGAAGTCCCTCACATTAAGAGGCATCTTGTTCTACAAACTGCAGACATTTATTGCATCACTTTAGTCCTACATAAGAAAGTGGTAAAAGGACCTATCGATGACCATGTTATATTCTATCTAATTAGACTCTCGTTTTCTAATATTCACACGTACAAAGGCTTTTAACTTTTTGAGAGAAAAATAAAATTCAAACTAGCGGTGGTTAGACCCTACTATAAACATTCCTAAACCTAACATCCCAGATCGATAAATAACTTAAACACTTCTATTTTATTGTCTCTTTTTAACTCGATCTTTGATGATTCACTAATTTAAACATCGGAGTTTATATACTGATAATTTAACTTTACTTTTACTTTGTTCTTCTTGATTTTGACTAGTCCCTCAAGAGTGATTATTCGAAATTGAATATTGTTTTGTACAATCTTTATATCAATAATAACAATAAAATTTGTATAATCTACCAAAATCTTTCGGGACTAAAAAATTTAGGCATCGTCGCGGAGAAAGCACTTTCAAATGCCTAGAAGTTTCAAATATTTCAACTTCGTCCCTCCTCTAGTTTTCTCAGCAAACGAAACAGAAAATCAAAACGCTCATTTCGCGCTCTCTTTGTACAGCGAAACAACTGGAGAAAGCACTTATGGCACAAGCTTTTCGAGAAGAATACATTTCTCCAGTTTTCTCAACCCCCAAACAGAAGATCCAAAAGAAAAATAATTGAAGAAAGATCGAGAGACAGAGAGAGAGAAATGATGAGAAAGAAACCTCAAGGGAAAGACATGAACCTCCTCGTCGTTGATCTTTCATTAAATATAAACAGGAAAAAGCCGAAAACCAGAGCGAGTGGGGTAAAATCAGGAAAATTTAGGTTTGATTTCACTCTCCTAACGCTGCGATCTGAGGATTTTTCTGTCGATTTCGACTCGCTTATCCCGCTTGCCTCCTGCTTTCGTTTCTTCTCGGCGCGTTACGTCGTTTTGGATTTTCGTATTACAAGTGTGAGCCAGCACGACCAATTGCGAGGCCCATGCACAGTCTTTCTTTTTTTTTTTTTTTCAAAGTAATATTTTAATTTTATTTTATTAGTGATAATAGCACAATGGTCTATTTTTCTAAAAGATTTTTTTATTTTTTAAATAATATATAAATCTTAATAACATGATCAGTCTCGCTAATTTTAAAAAATGTGCGTCAAAATTTCATCTATCACTACAATAATTCTTATACTCCTTTAAAAATTAATAATTTTAAAGATCTAAATTTGTATTCTAATTTTTATATATCAACTGAGTTTATGATGTCACGTAATAATATTTATTAATTTTAAATTCCTTTATGTTATTTTAAATTCTTCAAAATTTAGGAGGTTTTAATAAGTGATAGTGGCACTACAATAAATAAATTTTATTAAATTAAAAAATAATTTTAAAATTAATGAGACTAATCTATTTATTAAAACTAAAATTACTTTTAAATTAATAAATTTTATTATGTGGCATTACCTTAAGCTACTTAAAATCTAAAAATTAAGATATAACTTAAAATTTTTCGCAGTACTATATAATAATAATTAGCAAGAAAAATAATATAGGCTATAAGAATCATTTCATTAATGAATTACGATTTTAATAAATATTTCTAAAGTTATTAATACTAATCAATTTAATAAATCAAATATTAAGGACTTACATCGTTCGTCCTTTTTTGATAAATAAAAACAATTGAACAAACTCTCACAAAAGGGAGAAGTTGTGACAATAATTTAATTTAATTCAATAAAAATTTATAATTATAATAATATTTTATTTATATAAACTAATATGACAAAATTACTTTAGCATCAACATACAACGCTGTAATAAAATTATACTTTAAAAATATAAAATTATAAAAAATATTTAGTAACATAAATTTTTAATAGATATATATTTTTTTTCACTAAAATTTAACATGAAAAACTCTTAAGCCACAACAATTGTAACTTAAAATCACACCTTTTCCATACAAAAAAACTTAACTGTAAAGTAAATAATCTCCCCTAATTCAAAGACCATAAAGATTAGATTTTCAATATCAAGTACATACTACTTTCCCAAACATACCCCTGTTTTATGATCTAAAATTAACTATTTACTTCAATTGTTTTTTTCTTTTAGAAAGAAAAAAGTTGCTAGTGGCTAGTATGGTCCATGTCCAGCCCTAACCCCAAAGCATTGGACTTAGAACCCAAATGAATGGGCCAAGATGTGTCCATCAATTAGGCCCATGGAAGTATTATTGGTTTTTGGTGCATCACTTCACTTTAATATTACTCCAAATTCACGAGCAGCCGCAGCATATGAACATCAAATGGAAAATGAGTTTCTTTTTCCTTGATTTCTAACGAAACTATTTAGGCTTAATGACAGGTCTGTGATAATCACAGATACAATAATACAACAAGCTTTACAAGAGATTAATCATCGTGAACCTGAATTTTATTTTCAACTGTCTCTACTGCATTTTACCATCATCGACAGCAAATGTAAAAAGCAACATCCTAATTCTCTCTTTTATCTTACAGCCATCAGCCAGGAGATTATCTTCAACTTGCTTATACATTTCATGCTTTACAAATTATTCAGGCCTCGGTTATATTCTCCTGCTACCCAGAAAATAAAATAACATCATTTCCTGCTTTGCCTACAAAGCAAAACAATCTCGTTTGTTACCGAGGTCATGGACGATGAAGAAAAGATGTGATTGCAAATAAGAACTTACTTTACAGAACATATAAGTCTCTCTTCATGGGTGTCTTTGTGCGTCATCATGCAACTGTGCTGTCCTCACATTGGGATCATCCTTCAATTTTTGGGAGCAGGGGGAAATCATCTTAGGAAAATCCTACCAAGAATTAATGATGAGATTCTAATTTCAGAATATGATATTTAACAAACTCACCCGAATACCATAGGTAAAACCAGCAGGTGCTCGGAAGAAATCCATTTGTCCCTGGAAGAGTCAAACTAAAGTGGGTAAAATACACCATTTGAATTCGGTGATACATACAGTCACAAGCTGAAGAGAAACGAGATAATATACCAGCCCATGCATGCCTTGCTGTGCGCCATAATAACTATCATGGCTCGGTGCAATTGAGTTTAACTGTCCCTACAAATATTAACCCTGGACATCAAAAAGCTAGTCTCAGATAGCTATTTTCTTTTATCTAATTATATTCGTATTCACATACCAGCCCTTGCATTGTCTGTTGATTCCCATAGTAATTATCACGAGTTGGAGCCATTAAGTTAAGCTGTACCTGCGGAAAGGTAAAACACAGGGTCCATTGAATATGAACAGAAACACCATACCCAACAAATAAAATCAATTCATAATCACAAGATAATTAATTGAATAACAACATACCATTCCTTGCACACTCTGATGTGTGCCGTAATAGCCATCTAGGGAAGCTACTGTTCTCGAGTTTAATTTGTCCTACAATAATATTCCAGTTGCAGAGAAACAATCATAATATAATTCAAACAATCTTTGCAAATCCATAGAAAGTTTTCTCAATTTTAAAAGATTCAATTATTATTTTTTTTTACAGTATTCTCCATGTACTAAATGAATAGCATCAGAAACATCATAGGATACTGCTGCTTGGCTTTAGGCAGTCTGAATTTCCGCAAATCAAGTTCAAGTTATAATTTTGTTCAACAAATGCTAACAAAAAGAATATATGTTTGCAGTTGACAATTCATAATATAAGACAAACCATTTGTTGTAAGCTGTCTTGAGCCCCTACGGTTATAACTTCCTGCTCCGAGTTCACCTGAAATGTAAAAGAAGGAAATCATTTTTGAGAAATTTGACCAGTGCATTACAAGGGTGTACGCCAGACAATCACAATCCAGAATTACCTTTCTTTTCTTTGTTGGATTCTTTCTTTTATTTGTCTTGCTCAAACTTCTACTCTGGTTGTCTTCTTCAATGCAAATCAGACCATGGGTTGGTGATGTGACAGCTTCCACAAGATTCTTATTAGAAGTATTTACACTCAAACAATTTCCAAAAGCTTCATCTAGTGCACGAAATGCAATACCATAACTCTCTTGAGACAACGATCCTTCTTCACTCAACTTCATTGCCCGCTGACATAAATCATTGTATCGTTGCACCCTAGATTGCATTTGATCAGATTCTTCTGCCAAATACTGCCTGCTCTTTGCTTCTCTTGTCAAACGTTTCAAAATATATTGAGATGGGATAGCAGAAAGCCCACGAATTTGAAGAACAATTAATGCATGTCTACATAGATAACCTTTGTATTCAAATAATCGGCATACACAAAAAACTTCAGACTTCATTTGATTCCACATAACAAAAAAGTCCCGAGTCTTCTCAAAATCTTGAACTCTGAATATAATGTTTGTCTCATTTTGACTTTCCTGTTTAGGATGACAAGCAACTGCACCCAAAACTTCAACTTGAAATTTTTTGAATACTGCATGAGTGTACATCCCCGAAACACTCTTCTCAAATGGAGATGGAGATTTCAATGCAGGTTGTTTGTTCCATGTATCGGAATCGGCTTTGGCTTCCTCTTCATACCTATCTTGAAGAATTGTTGCATACAGTTTTACAAACTCCTGCACAGTAGTCTTCTTATGCACAAATTTGTCAAAGAAGGAGTTTACGCTTTCAGATCGCTGAACAGTATACATCCCAGCTAAAAAGGTATCCTTCATGTAGGTTGGCACCCAGTATATACGATCCTCATACAACGACTGCATCCATTCATTCTCTCGAAGTTCAAATCTATCAAGAAGTTTCCACCACCTTCTGCCAAACTCTTCTTCTGTCCATGACCCATAGATGCACTTTTCAAACTTTGCCATAAAGTTTTCGTGCTCTTTAATCACATGACCTAGATTTTCGGAAACCTTACCTAATACATGCCACAAACAAAAGCAATGATGAGCTTCAGGAAGGACCTCTGAAACAACTGATTTAATGGACTTGTCTTGGTCAGTAATAATTACTTTCGGGCATTGTCCTCCCATTGCTCTCAACCAAGTCTGCATTAGCCAAGACAATGTTGTTGCAGTTTCATCGGATATCAATGCACATCCAAGCAACACAAATTGATAGTGTTGGTTTACGCCAACAAATAGAGCCAGTGGCATTTTATATTTGTTTCTAACATAAGTAGTATCAAAAGATAAAACATCACAGAAATTACTATAATCATGCCTACTTTTTGCATCAACCCAGAATAAATTCTTCAGCCTTTGATCTTCACCTAGATCTATAGCATAGAAGAAGTTGGAGTTCACAATCTGCATCTGCATACAAAATTCAAGCAAAATTTTGGCATCTCCCACTTCTAGTGCCAAGTTCCGACCTTTATCAAAGGGACTTTTGGGGTCATTCTTCAGACCAACTACATTTTTATATTCAGCAAACTGTCTAGCCATTGCAGCATACATCTTTCTGGTTTGTTCACTCACAGCTTGTGCTGGCAAAAGCTCATGGTTATGCTCCTTTACAAAACTATGAATAACCCATTTTCCATCTGACCTTCTCTTCACATGCATGCTTGCTTTGCAGTCTGTTTTTGCACATGATCGTCTACCAGTGGCATTTTCTTGGTCTTGTTTGCTTTGCCTGGCACGAGGTCGGTTATAGGACTTATCATACTCTCGCTTGGTCCCATATCTGGAACAAGCAAATTTTGCATCAATGAATTCTCGGGATGTTTTTGAGCGGCGACTATTTTGAATTGCAGTGTTGAATCCCATAGACCGAGCATATTCTTGATAGAAAGAATATGCTTCCCCATGTGATTCAAACTCCATACCAGAAAGTGGTTCGAGATTTGTATCCTCTTTGAACACTACCATATCTTCGGCAGGAGAATTCAAAACCCCACCATCTTCAGCATGTACCTCATCAACAACAGGAATGTTTCCACTCTCTACATCGCCAACATGCAAGGCCAGTTTCTCTTCACCAACTAACATGTTGTCAATCCCATTTTGTTGTTCCTCTTCCTTTGCTTGTTCACCCGAAGGTAGCCTAAGATCTATGTCCATGACGGGAACTTTTTTAATTTAGCAATTGTGTTCCAAGTACACCTGAAAGACAGAAAAGAAAACATGTAAATGTTAAGAATATTGAACACTCCAACCCACAATAATGCAGCTAGGATGAGAATCACAATTAATTGAACAAGCTTAGCTCCTACTGATTTCCACTCCTCATAGAGATTACTGGAAGCGACCTCGGAAAACTTATAAGAGACACAACAATGCTGCTTCCCCCAGTTTCACTTTGGAAGGTGAAGACAATCTTGTGACCGTGTGTAGATCCATTAAATTAGCTACAATTGAGGCAATTTTAGTCCTCTCTGATATTTTCTTCGTAATTGCAAGAATTTTTTGGATACTGACGTCCATGAGACTCAGCAAAATTAACTTAACTTTTAGAATTTATATAATTCTACTAGTAAAATATTTAAGATTTTTATTTATGCTGACTACAGTTTTACAAGCTTTATAAGCTCTTTCCAGAAGGCATTCTTTCCTTTTCTCAGGAGTGATTACCATAAAATCTCAGTGCCTACCCAGGCCTAGCTTCAAGTTTTCAATCCTTCTTGCAGTTTTAATTTCCCACTTTCTGAACAAAAAACATTTTGTAATATTTAAAGCTAGAAAATCCAATTAATATTTATGATGCATTGTCAATAAGCAAACCTTACAGAAATTCAGATTGGCACATTGATACACGTTGGAATTCAACTGAAAATAAAAGCTACAAATGCAAGCCATTGGAAAATATACAAAAATTCGTAGAAAACTTCCAAATTCTAGACTACACATTCCTTGACTTCAATATTTACTCCTAGATGCACAATGTCCATGAGATTGACGTCCATACCTGACGTAGTCCAATATAATGTGCAATACTACCAGATTCAATAAAAAAATCATAATACCAGCCATTTTAATTTGTTCTCTAAGCAAAACTTCTACCATACCTTAGTTGAGGAAATAAATATTTTGAAACCAGCAGTTGTGGAAATAGCAGCTAGCATTTGTTGGAAATTCATTACTCAACCCTCACTTCTAGTTGTTAATATTAACAGTAGATCTGCTGCAAAATCAAACTTCAATTGAATTTGTGCCAAACACCACCACTTTCCAACACAGTTGTAAAACAATCTGTCCATTTCCCACTCAATGGCTACCCCATCATACATCTATCTTTAACCAAATAAATTTATTTATAATTTTCACAAACAGACAATTTTTCTCCTATTCAATGACAAAAGATTTTGCCAGCCCAATACCTATTTTTCTATCTCAATCATTTATGAGAAACAAGTCATTTATTGTTAATTACATAAAAGGTAACTCATGCAAATATAAGACAGTGCACATACTGCTTTGCAAAATCCAAATAGGTAATAGTTAAAGCAATATAAAGATCCTGCACTGCTTTGCAAAACCCAGTTACGATCCATTCTAATATAATCCAAGAAATAATAGGCAACCAACATATAGATAGAAAATATAAAGAGCATACACCACTTTGCAAAACCTAGTTACGATCCACTCTAATATAATCCAAGAAAATGATATGCAACCAACATATACATGGAAATAAGTTTTCAAGGAACAACCAAACCAACAATGATTATCGCGATACCCTTAACAATAATGTAATCGTAAGTAATCATCAACCTGACATAACCACAAATGCCATCTGTAAAATCCAAAGTACACTTGAAAGGAAGATCTACCATCAGAAAAATTGCTAATTTGATGGATGTGCTTTTAAACAGGCAAAGAGGCTTTTCCTCCATTCAAAACCGTGAAAAAGGAAGCATGGCTAAGGTTAGCCAATTGTGTCAAATTAAACCAGACAAATTCACATTATTCACACTTTGATCAGCAACAAAGTCTCCAATATGTGAACATGCAATTAAATGTGAGCAAGCAACCTAAAACAAGACGAGAAAATCTTTTAAACGAACCAAGAGACAATCAACAGTAGCAAAGCTTTAAGAAAAAAAATAATAATTGAATTAAGTATCCCTCAACTATCATAAATATTTCCTTGGACAAAATTCTCACGTAGCTGATTTAATTGGTATTAACTTGTACGTGCCTAGGAACTTCAACAAAAGTGAGCGAACACTAAATGAAAAACTCTTGTTCCAGTAGCATAGTCCCCTGTGTTATTACTCCATTCATCTGTATCAAATAGAATATGGGAGGCTAAGCGACAAACTCTCTCAATCTCTCTAACATGCAGAACATCAAGTAATGCCACCTCTTTCACTAGTTTTAACCTTCTATGTGTTAGACAATGCAAGTACGGACTAGATTCCAAAACTATAAATACCCATCAAAGCAGTAACTCATCACCACCACCCTAACACGTACAAGGATTCGAAAAAGTAATCAATTACACGAATTTTCAGCACATATTCTAACAATATAGACCTTTTCCCCTCATTGATTCAATTCCAATAGCAATGTCATCTATATGCGACGCATGTTCATGTGAAAATAATTCAGTGCATTTCTTTCACTTTCTACAATAGGAAAACGCATAATTTCGCGTATTAACAACTAAATACTCAAAAGTCACACACACCAAACAAGTAGTCCAAACTGAAGGAACCCTTAGCACACAACTTCCCCAGCATGAAAACCTAAATTCCAACAAAAATGGTACTAATTCTACTGAATCCAATCATTTTTCCAATAAAAATTCTCAATTTCTTGATACATTCAACCAGAGCACAAAAATGAAAGAATACAACATAGCACAGCAAAAAATACTCAAACTCAGCCGAATTGAGCTGAGGGTTCCAACCATTGGCTATCCCAAGTTAAATTCATATACATAAGGAAATCACAGCAAGGAAACACAATAGATTCTAACAAGAGCAATAATTTTCAACACAAACAGAAATCAAATCACAAATTAAAAAGATTTGCAAAATGAGCGAAAATAATTTAGTTTTCCACCTCTCTGTATGCTTCGGCTTCGATCCGTCGGAAACAGAAAATTTTCTCACGCGACGAGGTGAAGCGAGTGGTGAATGATTTGCTTGCGCCCAATTTTTCCGCTCTGTTTTAGGGTTTCGTATCCCGATTGTCCCAATCTGACTCTTGTTTCCACTTTTTGTTCCCTCACTCGCCTCCACACCCGCCTCGCGCGTGCCTTTTTCTTCTAGGGCAGTTTGGTAATTAGGTTGACGCTGCTGACTGACTGCTGAGTGCTGACAGCAATAGTGATGCGTTTTGTTTCAACTCGCTCTCCACACGCCTCGAGCGTGCGGATTCATCTGATGGTAGTATCGTACTTAAGTTGAAGCTGCTGAATGCGTTACAAGAACTCAGGATAAACAATTCTTGGCGCGTGTGACGTATGTTGATGATCCTTGCTGGCATCCACATTGGAGCAATTAAAACAATTATTTTTATTTTTTTATTTTTATTAATTTTGAAAACTAATAAAAAATTGGCTTTCACGCGGCTTGCTGTTAATTAATTGCACACACGCTCCATAATCGTTATTCATTTAAATTATTGATAAAATTTTGTTATAATAAAATCGTTATTCAATTTAGTTTAAATCAAACCCTTTTCACTTTTTTTTTTTTATTTTTCAGTTATAATTTTTAACTTTATATTGTATTTTTGTATAAATTAACAATTATAATAGGATGTTTGATATATATATATATATACACACGCTATAGCATGACCAATTAAGTACACTATAGCTCCATTATCCAACATTATAGGGACATTGGATGCCGTATTGTGATTACAAAAGATTATTCCTCCAGTGTGATACAAGGTCAATTAAGCGAACTTTCATTTGCACAAAAATGAATGAGTACAAACTAATTAATGGCGCTATAATCCGAACATTTAAAAACTCCGGATTTCACACACAAAAAAAAGTCGAATTCTAAAAAAGAAATTTAATTACTAAAGAACAAAGTCTAACAGTTTTATTTTGCATTTGAGAGGAGCTATCAAATATATATATATATATATATATATATTAGTATTTTTCACAGTTCATTGAAAAATAACAATTACTAAATGAGTAATTTATATAACCCATTAAAAAAGTATGTAATTTTCATAAATTTAATTTAAATATATGAAACTACTTTAAAATCACTGAATGATCATAATTGTACAGTCGGAATAAATGCATTTTTATGTAAGACAATGAAACTTAAAAAAGTAATATTTATTTTTGAAAAAATGGATTGGACAATTATATGGGCCCATTGGGCCCACCTTAAAAAAAAAAAAAAAAAAAAAAAGTAAAGTGCATAAGAGAATAATTACGTGGGACACGTCAAAAGCTCTCCCGAGCAAACGCAACCTTATTTCTGGAGAAAACAGAGGTGATTTTCAAAATGGTCCCTATAGTTTAGAAAAATAACATAAACTGAACCCTTGTCAACTTATTTTCATCCTCATACCATTAGCAAAGTAAAAATAAACCGTCTAAAGGCCTGGCTAGAATTGTTTTTAAAAGATAATAAATAAGTTGTTATATAACTTTTAATTTAATTCATGTTTGATAATTTAAAATTTTTTAATTTATAATTCATTATTTTTTAATAATAGATTTTCAAAATAAGATAAGAGTTGCTTTTAAAAAACGGCTTATCAAATAATTTAGAGTTGAATTTACTTTTTACTGCAACTTGATTATTCTAATAAAAATATTCATATTTTATGTTTTTATAAATATTATCTATATTATATATTTATTATTATAGTTATTATATATCGTCATAATATTACTAACAACTACAGTTTATTAATATTCAACTATTTTTTAATAGCTAATTATTTCATTAGCACAATAGCAATAGCTTATTTCATAAAACATATTGACTTTAAGATCGAATTGCCCTTCATAATTTAAGGACTTTACAAATAAATTGATAATTTTATCACTTGTTTTAGTTTTACCCCTATCGTTTAATTTTGTCAATAAAAAAAATTATTTGAGGACAACACTTATGATTTTCTATTTTATAAAATAATCAAAAATTATAAAAATTATTATATTTATTAATTAGATAGTGAAATAGATTTTAAGTTATTTTAAAAATTATAAGAAATTATCATTTAATTAATTTAAATTTAATATGAAATAAAATTTTTGGATTTTTTCAGATGATGAGGATAAATTTAAAGTAGGTGACGAGCCTGGTACCTTATTTGGTATTGTTACAAACAATAGGGATCAGTTCGATAATTTTCTAAAAGTGGAAACACAAAGGTCACAGTACAATACAGTACTCAACATCAATTTCATAATATTGCCCATTAAGATATTGCGTCAACGCCTTTCTTTTGTTCCGTTCTTTGTGTTTTTCTCGAACGGTTTTTCAACTTGTTTCTTTATTTCCACCACATCTCATAGCTCGAATTGGGGTTTTCCTTTTTTTCTTTTTATAAATTTTAATTTATTTTGTGCTGCATTTTTATATATTATTGCAGCAAACGGCGACAAGCAAAGACTAACAGCTACCCAATTTATTATTACTATTTATCCATTTTTTTATTTATTTTTGTTATTTGCTTTACAGAGAGGGAAGTGAGAAGTGGGACGTTGGGGAAATTCTCGCTACTGAAGTTTTCTCTTCTGCTTTAGGTTCTTTCTGGGTCTGCGTTTAGGGATCTTTGTGGGTTTTAAGGTCTGAGAAGTTTTACAGTTATGGTGAGAAAACATGGATGGCAACTACCTGCACACACGTTTCAGGTAATTTACACAATAATCTGACCCTGTTCTTTTTTTCTTAGAGTTTTTACGCAAATAACTCCTTGTTTACTTCTAAAAGTTTGACTGAGGTTTTCTGAAGTCAGTTTTCTTATCTGGGTTTCTCTACAAAACAGTTAAGATTGTTTGGGATCCGTTTTTTTATGCTGGTTTTTATTTGTTCTGTGTTTGGTGCTCAGTTGTAAGTTCTCCATTGCATTGTGCTCAATTATGTTTTGTTTATTTCTTGTTGTTTTGATTTTTGTTGTTAGCTTTTAATTCTCCATTATGCTCTGCCTGGGTCCTGAGAAATTATGGGAAAAGAAGGAATGAAAAATGCATGCTAAGTCTTATTATTATTTGAACGTGTAACGTGTGCTGTGGACAAAATTTTGTTTCAGTTCTCTGAGTGATATTTCGTTTCTACAATCGTATTGTTAGGTTCAGTGTCTAAATTCTTTCTGGGTTTCTGTAATTCTAGGAATAGCAGTGAAGTTAATGAGGTGAACTATGTGCTTACAAAGGAAAAAGAGAAACCGAAAATTTAAAATTTTATACGTAGAGATCTGTTGGTTCCTACATCCTACATTTCATGCATCTAAATTGGAGTTTCTTGTATTGTTGAATTAGATTACTTTTAGAGAAAGGACCTAGTCGCTGTCTGAAGGATTATATTCTGCTGCTTGTATGCAAACGTGAAGACTTTAGTATTCTACTGTGACATTGCTATTTTAATTACAGCAGACATTTGTTTAAAGATATGCCATGAGCGAGCAAGGTCCAAATTTTGATTATTTTACAACGGGGCTTACCACTTTGCATGGTTTCTAGTTGATCAATTGTTTAGGGATTTTGCTCATGAGCACCCTTAGGGCACTTGTTAAGGTTTTTACATTTAATATTTATAGTAATTTTTGGTAATTAATGTAATAATTAATAATAAATTTTAATGCATTAGAAAATGTAACTTACCAAATATAAACCCCAAGGGCACTCATTAGCAAAACCTATTTTTTAATACTGCATTGCTGTCTAAGACATTATTGTCAATGATCTTGTCAAGAAAGTTTCTGTACAATCTTTTCACATAGACATTGTGATTGGATCTACAGGTGAAATTTCATCTTGTCAATGATCTAAATTGTGAGAGGAACACCTCTAATAACTTTTACTAGGTATAAAATGCTTAATTATAGAAAAGGTTGATGCTACTGTTCTCAGTAACTTAACTAAAAGCAGAAAAATATGAACCAAGTGGTATTTGATTAATTTCAACGTGTATATTCTGGTTGTGCAATTCACGTGCATTTACCTTGCTTTCCTCTGATATGATTATTTAGTTTATGCTGTATAATAGTTGATTCTTTATTGGTCCTTACGTTGGACAGGTTGTTGCAATTACTGTATTCTGCTTGTTAGTGGTTGCATTCTACGCTTTCTTCGCCCCCTTCCTTGGAGGCCATATCTGGGAATATGCTTTGTTTGCTACTTACTCACCAGTGGTATGTGAATTTATTTTAATTTGGCGTCTTAAGCCTAATTATAAATCATTGCTTGGGTATTGGCACAGACAAGAGAAGTGGGTTGTATGGTCAATCTCAAATAATAAGTTTAGATCTTGTCTTTGAATTACAAAACATTCGAGTTGATTAACATGAAAATACAATTTCTAATTTCAATAACGAGAAAATGGGTTTATGTTTAATTGGCTGTTTCAGCAGTTTGACCGCAGATATCTAATTAGTTTCATGTTACTCTTTAGTTCACCTATATTGTTTTTCTACCTACACTATTATATCATTATGTATTGGTTTACTTTACTGCACAAAGAAATATGGCCATCACTTTTGGTGTTAAACCTGTATATCTGTTATGTCATTGCAGGTATTCCTTGTGTTCATTCTTTATGTCCGAAGTACTGCAATTAACCCTGCAGATCCTGGCATAATGTCCAAATTTGATGGCAAAAAAACTAACAAATCTGACAGAAATAATGGGTTAAAAGCAGAAAACATTCTATCTGGAAAATTTGATGAATTTGCCAGTGTAGCCCATTCTTCCCCATCATCAGTTTCCCAAAGTTCTGTAGCAGCTAGTAAGAAAGGTTCAGGAAGGGATATTGGTGGTGTTGATGTTCTAGGACAACCATCCACCAGAAAATCTAGTAGTAATAGTGAAAGAATCTTCTGTGCATTGTTTGTTCATGAAGATTGTCGCAAAGAGGAAGGAGCAGCTGAGCAACAGGGCACTGGTGATGATGCCTTGTTCTGCACACTGTGCCATGCCGAGGTTTGCCATTATGACAAGCCAAAGATTAATATTCACAATTATCAATCTCACAAATTTAATTTGATTGAATGTTTCTGTCAGATTCTTGTCCGTGAATATGCTCATGAAATAGCATTTTTTTATAAAATTTACACAAATTGTGTGGTGCTCTGTGGAGTAGAGAAAACATTTCTTGTGTTGGAATTCTTGGTTTCTAGTTAATGGATAACTCATCTCTTTTGGCATTCTTAATTAACCATGAAGATCTTCCATGCTGCAGGTCTGTAAGTTCAGTAAACATTGCCGGAGTTGTGATAAATGTGTAGATGGCTTTGATCACCACTGCAGGGTATATCTTCATGTTGCTCAAATTGCCCTTTACAGGCACTCATCTTCAATTATCATTCAATTTGTTTCCGAGTAAACATCAACTAGTGTTCTTTTCGTTTTCAATATTTTACCCTGATATATTTTATTGGTGCAGTGGCTTAACAATTGTGTGGGGCACAAAAATTATGTGACTTTTATCTCACTTATGGCCATCAGTCTTGTTTGGGTATGCGTAGTCTAATTTGATCATCTGAAATAGATTTTCTATTACAAATACTAATCTCTCTGTCTCTGGCGGGTGGACGGGTGGGTGGGTTTGAGACAGCTCATTATTGAAGCAGGGGTCGGTATTGCCGTCCTTGTGCGTTGCTTTGTTAATAAAAAAAGTATGGAGACTGAAATTATTGATAGACTTGGAAATGGTTTCTCTCGTGCCTCATTTGCTGCAGTTGTGGTACTTCCTTCTGTTGGACATGACTTAGCCTGAAACTGGCAGCTGATTAAAAAATATTATGCTAATGTTTAATAAATTTTTCCAGGCTGTCTGTACTGCTGTTTCCATCCTTGCTTGTATACCTTTGGGTGAACTTTTCTTTTTCCACATGATACTCATAAGAAAGGTAAGTTCTCTAAAAACTTCATATTGCTATCATTTCCTTTGTGCCATGTGTGGTCACTTAATTATATTCAAGGAAACTGGTTGTTAATTATCTGCCACTTTGGTGACTAATCGGAAAGGAATAGGAATCAAGCAATTTTTGTGATACTCTTAAAAGTTCTGTTTTTATTTTGCTTTTGTTATATGGAACTAGGGTATCACGACCTATGAATATGTGATGGCAATGAGAGCTATGAGTGAAGCACCAGCTGGAGCATCTGTGGACGAGGAATTGCCAAACGTGCTATACTCTCCAACAGGATCTACCACAACTGGCATTAGTGGTGGAAGTTCTCTGGGCCTGCAGTATAATGGTGCGTGGTGTACCCCTCCTAGGGTATTTGTCGACGATCAGGTATTACAAAACCTTCTGCATTGATGTTTGTACTTTAGAGCAAAGTTTCAAAATCTGATTGAAAGGTATTAGAACTTTTCATTTGTCAATATGGTGTTCATCAGGACGAAGTCGTACCCCATTTGGAGCCTGGAATGGGCCTGTCAACAATTGATCCAGATGCAGCTGCTGCTCCCAAAAGAGGGCAAAAGCAACCCAAAAGGGCTGTTCGTATTAGTGCTTGGAAACTTGCAAAGTTAGATTCCAGTGAGGCCATGAGGGCAGCAGCCAAAGCCAGGGCATCGTCATCTGTTTTCCGGCCTGTTGATAATCGGCGTTTACTGGATTCTGAGTTCAGCTCCAGTGGCAATATGAGTGTACAAAGTAGTGTAAGCACGGAGATGGAGGCAAATAAAGAGAGCAAGAATGAACTGAAATTGTTACCTCTGAGAAATTCATTTGCTCCAAGTCAAGGTAGCCGAGATGAATATGAAACTGGGACTCAAAGTGTGAGCAGCTTCAGTAGTCCTAGCCATGTCCACAAGTCAGTCACACTTAGCCCTCCTGTGCAAGCTCATGCTTTGAATCGTTTTAGTGTGGTTACCTCAGTTCCCAGTGTTCCTGAGCATCCAGTTCCCTCTAGGGCAGCTTTCCCTAGTATCAACAACTCAATAACCACCATGTCATCAGGATTTGACGAAAAGTTAATGCACAGGGGAGGCATTACTGATCCATTACTGCTGTCAGCTCCCACTGTTTCTCTTCTTAGAGACGTCAAACGGACATCTGTTGTGTGGGACCAGGAGGCTGGACGGTACATATCCGTTTCCGTATCAGCATCCGAAACTCAAAACAAATCATCCTTGCAAATAGGAGTCCCAACCTCTAGTGCACAAACTAGTAGTCAAAGTAGAAGGCCAGTTATTTCTTTACAAGAGCCTTCTTCCTCTTCAGTAGCCAAAGCTCGGCTCCAGCAACCAGAGAAGCTGATGTACACCAGTGATTCCATTTTCTTTGGTGGTCCACTTCTGAGTGCACCTGTTAGGGATAGCTTAAGAAATGACCGGAATTTGGGTCCTAGAGACAGCCAAGACAGAACGACGCTGAACTTGTCTCCTGAATCCGGATTGAAAAGGGATTCAAACCAGCTTCCCGTGTGCATTCCTGGGGGTTTGGCTCACAATCCTTCATTTGGGTCCGTTTTGTAGACTTATAAAAACTTAAAACTTCTAGCACGCATGTATACAAAATGTTCCTGAAATCATCTGAGCTTATGAGTTTAGATATAGTAAAAATTGAAGAAATCAAGCATCAAACTGCTTGAACCATGGAACCTTTCATTCCCTTTTTTAACTATTGGTAATATAAATGTGTTGCAAGGTTCAAGCAGTTCTACATTGGTCTGGCACGCGGATTGACATGTCGGCTTTAGAAGTTTTGTAAATGAGATGATTTATTCTTAGGTAAATATATAATGAACAAGTTTTGTCTTTGTTTGTGTAACATGTCCTTTTTGACCATATAAAAGTGTTTGGCGTTCAAACGATTCTTTCTTGATGCAAATCTAATTTCGGTGTTGAGGTTACTTTCTTGTTACGATTTGCTCAATCGGATTAGCGGTACGCGTTTAAGGGTGTCAAGTGGATCGGGTTAAAATGGCCACGGAATAGAAGCTCTTATGGGTTGGCATAACGACTGGCTGGTATGAATGCAGATATTGTATATTGCGGTCCAGTTAGCTTGTATCGGAATTGGACTGATTTATTATTGAGTCGTAAAATAAAATTAATTATATTTTAAATAATAAACAAAACTTATAAATTATATATTAAATAGTAAGCAATACTAATTGATATTCAATGTCTTCATCTTCTCCTTCTCGTTGTAATTTCGTATTTTGGCCCTCAAATTATTCCATAATTTCAAAGTTTTTTCAAATAAAGTCTTCAAAAATGAGAAAAATTAAAAGAAAAAAAGGGAGAATAAAGGGATATAAAGACAAAAAGTTATGAATTAGTTTTGTTTTTTTTTTTTTTCTTTTTGTGCATATATTTTTCAATATTTTTTATTTTATTAATTAAATTTATTTCTATAGAGCATCTTAACTTTCTGTTTTTTAACCAGGTGCCGTTTCTATTGTCGTCTAGATCCTACAAACCCAAGTCGTACTCGAATGCTTTTGTTTTGAGAAACAGAACCTCTGTTTTTAAACTGTTAAAAGAGAATTCTTTGTTAAAATATTTTCTAAAAAAGCAAAATTCAATGCATTCAAATTCAAAATATATAAATGGCATGATATTAGCAATCCTACAGCTGTATTTTCTTTAAATAATATTATCCTTTTATAGGCTTACTAGTTAGTCATTCCACTTGTTGGGGTGCTCACGTGTTTAATTTGTAAATTGTCTTTTCTTAGTTTTATTTTTAACGGATCAAGATGTTTTTCACTGCCTTATTTTAACAAAATTTTATTATAGATGTATAATTTAAAATTAATTAATTATGACAGACATTATATTTTTCTTAATTTCGTTAGTGTAAAAAATTATGTTTAGTCATTACGTGTAATTTATGAATAATTAGTTAAATTTTATCATAAGTTATTATTATTATTATTATTATAAAAATCAAAATATAAGAATTTAAAGTAAATTACATTAAAATTAAAATAATTCCTATTTATTGGCTTAATAGTCGTAACTTATCATATTAATTGGACGTATAAGAATAATTATATTAAAATATTAATTTTATTATGAAAATAAAAGTTTAATATGAATAATATAAACATATTTTTTTTTATCTATGCCTTAAAATTTATTTATAAATAAATCAAATAACACTACGTGATTATAACATGGACAATACCATTTAATAAATTGTTATTATTATTATATGAATTATTGAGATAAATACTTTAATTTTCATTTAAAGAAATGCAAAAGGTTAAATTGGTAACTTAATTTGGGCCCTCTATGTACCAGAACTTTATTACAGTTTAATTGGCGGATACACAAAATTGCGATAAGTACTTGACCAAGTAATTATTCAACCTCAACCAAATTTGACAATGAGCAGGCGGAATCATGGAACACGGACAACAATTTGCCCTTCAATTATTTTCAACGATAACATCATACGTGTAAATTAATTAAAAAAATTTTTAATAAAACTTACATGGAGACCACATAAAATAGTAAATAAAGGTAATAATAATTATTATTTAATATTTAAAAAAATATAGGGTAAAGGTTTATCACATATGAACGTACTTTATAATTCTCAGTTTTTTTTCAATTACAAGTTCTAAATCTTTTTGTTATATTTTTAAAATACGAGGAGATCTGCGTCCATAATTGACAGTTTTATAATATATTATTAGGGAATTTAATTTGGTAAATTATAATAAATAAATATCTTTAGAATAGATGTAATTCAAACTATGCGGGAGTTATCGAATGGAGAATCTTGTAAAATAATAGGATCTGCAATAATTAATTTTAATACTGATTTTAAGCCAATTAAATGGTTCCAAAAGAGTCGTATCAAACTCTCCTTCTTTCAGTATCTTTTCTGTAATAACATTCATAGGAACAGACAACTTCTCCATTATCGGTGCATGTTGACACGAGAATGGTGATCAACAATCTCCTTCGATCTTCCCTCAAAAACCAGGTCCTATTTTCCGTGCAAGCTTAAATTTTTGTCACTAACAATTTCCGCGTCTGTTATCTTCTTATATTGGAATATCGTGCTGATCTTTTTCATAAAATCTTCGCTTCCCAGTTTCTCCTTTGCAAATTTAAGCAAATTTTACTACGCATTCCGCTTTGTGATTCATATTACTCTGCGTTTTTTATTTCTGGGAACTTTGGGTTCTTGCTCTATAGATCAACACTTGTTCTGGGAACTTAGCAAAATTGGCTCTTTTGTATTGTCCTGTTGTGATATTGTTCGATAAATTTACCGAATAGGGTGGATCAGATTCTTTGAAGCGTTATTTTTTTTTTCTAAGAAATTCAGTGCTCCCATGTCGTTGTTGAAAATATTAATGTAGCATGGAGAATATTTCATTTTCTCTTGCCATATTTATTACTATTTGCAGTCAGTCATGAGGATAAATTCGTTCAGTCTTCACCGTCTACTATGAACTTATGCTGAATGTTGTGTTTTTACTGTTTTATTGCTGTCTGTCGGTAATTTTTTAATCCTCGTATCTTTTTCTCTTTTTTTCTTTAACTTACAGCAGGGTCTGTATACAAAAAATGTTGCTGCTTCCAAAAGTTTTATGGACAAACTGCTTCAGATGCCTTTACTTGCCCGTTTGTGTAGTACAAATGCATCTTTGCAAAACGAAGATTCAACGAGTAATGTGAAGGATGGAAGTGGGTACGTGGTGCTTCTATACTCGCACTTGTGTGTTTATTGAAAAGTTGTATGCTTGTTAATTTAAAAACAAGTCTAAATTCGAATAGAAAAGCAACTATCGGGTTGGGCTCGCTCTGTATGTAGTACTACGTAGATTTATATTGCAGGCGTAAGAGGAAGTTTTGAGTATATTTTTGGTTGCTTGAATATCTTGATTGTCTCAGGTATAAGGGCCATGATATGCTGGCACCTTTTACAGCTGGGTGGCAGAGTACAGATTTGCATCCACTGGTTATAGAGAAGTCCAAGGTATACTATTTAGGCGCCTCATTTTAAATGATGCAATGTTATGTTATGACTAATCATCTTCTCTCATTGGTCAATTTTATGACTATAGTCAACTTGATCGATGGTGTAGGGTAGTTATGTCTATGATGTCAACGGGAAGAAGTATGTTGATTCACTTGCTGGTCTATGGTGCACAGCCTTAGGTATTTTATAACATGTCTTACAATTTTCATCATATCTTCTGATGCTTTTATTCTTTTCCTGAGATTACATGCTTAACTCAAAAGTATTTGGGTTCATTATCATTTGCAGAAAAAAATTCTTGATTATTATCCATGTTACAATAGAAGACAATTGAACATTGCAATCTTTCAGCTGTGTTTAGTTGGTCTAGGATTTGAGTGTTATTTGACTATGGTCAAAAAGTATTACTTCAATTATTTATTGAATATTGCATATTTTCAGGAGGGAATGAACCACGCCTTGTGGCTGCGGCTACTGCACAATTGAATACCCTGCCTTTTTATCACTCCTTCTGGAATCGTACCACAAAACCTTCTCTGGTATGCATGTATTTCTTAAACTTTATGTTCTATAGGTGAATACTGGGATTACATCTTTCTTATGCAATGCTGCTTTGCTTATCGCTCTTTTTTTTTAACCAGTATAAATCTGTACCACTTTTAAATGTTTTATTGCTTTCTACCGACTATAGCCACTCCACCTACTTCTCTTGCTTCCATATATTCAGGAAGCATCTGTACTACTGCTTTCAAATGGCATCTGAATTAACTTTGATCTTACAGGATCTTGCAAAGGACCTTCTAGAAACTTTTACTGCAAGTAAAATGGCGAAGGCTTTCTTTGTTAATAGTGGATCAGAAGCAAATGACACTCAGGTGCGATTGTGGGGCATAAGTGCTCTCTCTCTCTCTCTCTCTCTCTCCGTGTTGCATTTTGCCTGTAGAAACTTTAAGATTTCTTCTGTGATAAGGTGCAGCGATTTCTATGTCGAATTTTCTCTCCAATTAAAATTTCTCAACAATTATGGACCATTATTAGGATGAGAAGGGGTGCACTGATAAAAGCGACATGTCGCTGACTTCTGGCTTATCACTTCCTCCTCAACCATCCCCGACCCCTTCCCCCAAAAAACTCATTTTTACTTGATTCTGGTTTTGCTTCTTATTTTGATTTTTATTGTAGGTCAAGCTGGTCTGGTATTACAATAATGCTCTTGGAAGGCCCAAAAAGAAGAAATTTATAGCACGACACAAATCGTAAATTTAGCCACTAATTTGATGTTATTTAGATAAATTTCATATTATTCTTGAGTAATCGTATACTATTGTTTACATTTTCTCAGGTACCACGGTTCAACTTTGATAGCTGCTAGTCTCTCTGGGTAAGGGAAATCAACTGGTGGAAACTTGCAAAATTTTTGGGTATTCTAACAAGTGATTTATCATTGCAGCCTTCCAGCCTTGCACCAAAAATTTGATCTGCCTGCTCCATTCATATTGCATACTGACTGCCCTCATTATTGGCGCTACGCTAATCCAGGTTTTCACCCACGCTTGTTGAGATATTTTCAATGAATTTTAAGATTTTACTAAATAGTCTCATTTCAGGTGAGACAGAGGAGGAGTTTTCAACCCGATTAGCTGCCAATTTAGAGGATCTTATTCTCAAAGAAGGACCAGAGACGGTAAATTAGTTTATCACTTGGCTTGTACGTGAAAATATAATTTACCATTTGAAAGGTTTGCTCTGTTCATAACATCTATTGTCATTCATTTCAGATTGCTGCATTTATTGCTGAGCCTATCATGGGAGCGGGAGGTGTGATACCTCCTCCTGCAACTTATTTTGAGAAGGTGAGATAGTAATGTAGTATCTAGACTGGATTTAAGTAGTCAGAACCTTTGCCTTTTGAGCTGGAAGCAATGTTAACTGCATCTCTATTCTTTGCATATATACATATTTGATGTATACGGATGCTAAATGAAATACACATGGATGCATACTCTGATTATTGCTTGTGTATGTACTCTGTTGAATTTTTTATTACTATTCTTATCACATAGACGTTGGCTTAGATTGTATATTGACCTGGTGACCTGATATAACTCTATATGCTTCCTACCCCAGTCATTGGTCCTGGACTGGCCTTGTAGTTTCATAGTCGTTGCTGGATATTGGGCAACCTGTTCTTAGTTTTTAATATATATGACAGCTCACAAATATACATATTCTGGCATCGCATTTCCATTGTTCCATAATACCACTTTGAGCATTAAATATGAGGTTCTACTTCTGCATTTAGATCTTTTCTTTTCTTTTCTTTTCTTTTCTTTTCTTTTTGTTGTTAAGGAAAACAGGTATGCAGGCTCATACATATCTCTACCTTCTCACTCTTTCCCTCCCCCTTCTCATTTTTAATAATTATTGCATTTAAATTTGATGCAGGTTCAAGCTGTTGTCAAAAAATATGACATCCTTTTTATAGCTGATGAGGTACTTCATATTTTATCTTAGCATGTTAGGAACAAGCTTTTTATTTTGGATATTTAAGTGCAGTCTCACTTACTTAACTTCGATTATTCTAGGTCATTTGTGCATTTGGAAGACTTGGGACAATGTTTGGCTGTGACAAATACAACATAAAGCCAGATCTTGTATCTTTAGCTAAGGTAAGGTATTCAGATAGGAGTGCTCTCCTATATCCTGAACATTATTTATCTTTAGCATTATCTTGAGGTTTTATGTTTTATAGGCCCTTTCTTCAGCGTATGTGCCCATTGGAGCTGTTCTTGTGAGTCCCGAAGTTTCAGAAGTCATTCACTCTCAAAGCAACAAGCTTGGTATGATAGTTGTAAAGCTTATCAAAAAATTGTCTGATTTCCTTAACATTGAATGATGTGTCACATGTCCAATTTCATCAGGTTCTTTCTCTCATGGATTTACTTATTCTGGGCACCCTGTGTCATGTGCTGTTGCCATTGAAGCTCTCAAGCTTTACAAGTACGTTTTTTTTCTGATTGCCAATAGAAAATTAGAAACTAGGTTAGATGAGGTCGTCTGATTACAGTTCTCTGAATAATAGAAAAGAAATGAGAAAATATTCACTGATGGATGATATTGTCTTATTAAATGGCTGGTGAACTTTCTTGGTGATTAGTCAGAACTCTTGATACAAGTTTTATATATTAAATAAATTATTGAGTAAAATTACTCTTACACCTTTGTAGGGAAAGAAACATTACTGAGCAAGTAAATAAGGTAGCACCGAGGTTTCAAGATGGTCTAAAGGCCTTTTCTGATAGTCCCATCATTGGGGAGGTAGTAATTTTGTTTTTTGAATTAATTTGGCACGCAAGAGAATTTATTGTACAAGACATTTACTTCTGTTATACACTTCTGATCTGCAGATCCGGGGAACAGGCTTGATTCTTGGTACAGAGTTTGCTGACAACAAGTCTCCAAATGAACCATTCCCTCCTGAATGGGGCAAGTTCACTCCAATTTTTTTCTTCTTTTCTTGTATTATAATTTGTATCAGAAAACTTTTGAAATATCAAAATTGAGCTCAGCCACAATCACATATTCACAAGCACACAGGCAGGGAGATGTTGGTCTGCTCATGAATGGGAGTTGACTTTATATTTTTGCTAAAACAAGAATGCATCAATCTTTTGGCTTTGCATATTTAATGTCCTTTTTAATAGTATTTGATAATCAACATTGCAGGGATGGGCGCATATTTTGGAGCACAGTGCGAAAAACATGGAATGTTAGTACGTGTTGCTGGTGACAACATTTTGATGTCTCCTCCACTTATTATCTCCACAGAGGAGATTGATGAGGTAGGTTGAAGGATTTTTACTGCTTTCTATTTGCTTTGCCGACTCAATTTAAAAAGAACCTGATGTTTGTCAGAGAATTATTTAGAGTTCTTCTAGTTAAAGAAATGATTGCTTAGAACGTTGTCCTCTTACTCTTGACAGTAGCCATACGCCCCACAAATTTCTCGGAAATTTCTGCCATACAAAATAACATTAATCTGCTTGTTATTTTCAAATTTCTTCTACTTCTCAACAACAACTTGCTCTTTCAAAAGAATTATCCTTCTTTTTGATTAAAAAACTCAATATTGTTTGTGAAATATCAAAAGGTATAATATTGATTTGCAGTTGTAATAAAATTTGTTTATCTGACACTTTCAGATACCATCATTTGAACTTGGATCCATATGCAACTTTTGATTTTAACCAGTGTCTAAAGTCCTTTAAAGTTCGATGGTTGCTGATAACTGATTCTTGAAACTATCCTTGTTTTTCAGATTATAAACATATACGGAAAAGCCCTGATTGCAACTGAAGAGAGGGTGAAGGAACTAAAATCTCAGCAAAAAAGCACTTGAAGTGATAATAGCAATTGATTATGGTGAAAAAAAAAATTCTAGTCTTTCATGTAACGCCAGTGCTAGTCGCCCTCGTGTGGCTATTTGAAAAGCTGGTTTATCTTAATAAAGCATCTGCCTATCAATGTTGTGGTTGGTGATCTCTATTTCCAGTTATTTGATATTGGTTTCATTGAGTTAGTTGACTTGACTTCTGATATATTTGGTATTGAGATGCAGTGGCCACGCAATTGTTGTTATTTAATCGCAGTCGTAGGATACAAGCTAAAACGTTCAATGTTAGTTAGAAGGTGACTACGTTCCCTAGTTTTACTAAATATCTTTTATAATTTTGTTTTCAAAACTAATTGAAAGTTAGCTATACCAAACATGTACTTGTTAAATAAGGATAATGTTTTGTGCGGGATGTCTGTATTTTACTCTATTCTTCAGACTGTTCAATAGAATGCAAGAAGCCGGGTTTAAATATCATCGGCTGAAAGAAAATTTGGGTATATTCTCTTGAAGTGATTATTTAGGAATTTCTTATGGTGTATTCAGTGCATAGTTGAATATGTGCTACTAGCCCGTTCTAAAGCCCAAAATGCAAAGGAAAAAGGGGGGAGATACACTTGACATTTTGTATATTTTTCCCTTTCTATTAAATTTAGTTATAAAATACTATTTTTGTTTTAAAAATATGCTTAAGTAATTTTCTTCGGATTTGAAATTGTATAAGCAAATTAACAATTTACGAACTATGAACAAATTTTAAATTTAATCCAATCTATTAGTCTATCAAATCCAATTGTAAGTATTGAACACTGTTGTTATGAGAAACAAGATATAATATAAACTTCTTGAATTTTGAATAAGTTGATTTAACGGAGAAATTTCACATAAAATGTTTTAATATTATATAAGATGTGTCAATTTTCACGTAAAATGTTTCAAAATAGTTGAGGTAACAAAATGTTAATTAGATAATTTTGAAAATCATTTAATAACTTATAATTTTAAAAAATAATATTAATTATACAAAATTATTTAATATATTATATTGTTATTGTTATGAAAAAAGTTCATGGTAATAAAGGAAATTACGTGATTGTTGGTGTAAGTATAATAAATTTATTTTTTTAATATTATTTTATTTTAAAAGATTCCTCCTTTAAGTTATTATAATAGATAGATTAATATAATTTAAGATTCTTTGTCGACTTACATCAAAAAAATACAAGACATCCGCAATTTGTAATAATATAACACTCAAAAGTTTCTTGAAATTAACAAAAATGTATTAGGTGCGTTGGGATTGTAACACTATCAAATTAATTTTGTATTTATTTTGAATAATAAAATTAATTAACTAATTCAACCATAAATTTGTATGTGGTTATTGTTCAAAAAAAATCGTCTCAAGCACTGGATCCTTCTGTTTGTTGTCTATGTAATTAGAAAAGTAAATTTCTTCCTTATTGTTGCGTGTTAGCATAAAAATGGCGATCAACAAACTCCTTCGGTTTTCCCTTAAAAACCAGGTCCTGCCTTTTATTTTTATCACGACCAATTTGTAATTTTCTCTTTTCTTCTTCGGATATATATCTTCATTTCTTGTTGATTGTTTAAAAATTTAAACAAATTCTGCTTTCCGTCTGCGTCTGGCTTGTCTTTTCACAGTAGGCTAAGGTTTTCATTTCTAGTAACTTTGTATTCTTGCTACAGAGCAAATCATTGTACCTAGTGTAGTTCTGTCATAAAATTGTTTTATGAATAAGGTTTTTCCATATCATTGTAGAAACTATGAATGCCACGTAGAGAATATTTCACTTTTTCTTACCGTATTGATGAGGATAAATTTATTTAATCTTCGGGGGTTAGTACGAACTTATATTGATGTAGTGTTTCTTAATAGTTGTTAAATAATATTGTTCAGCCATTATACGTTAGTTTAAGCTTTAGGGCTAATGGTAACTTAATATAGCATCAAAGACAAGATCTTATCTTCGAATTCTCAGGTGCTAAGGATCTTTGTGGTGAAATAAGATCTTCCTTTTTACTTGCAGCTTGGTTGGTATACGAAAAATGTTGCTGCCTCAAAAGGTGTGCTGGACAAACTGCATCGGATCCCTTTACTTGCCCAATTGTATAGTACCGATGCATCTTTGCGAACAGAAGATTCTAGTTCTAATGTGAACGATGGTAACGGGTGTGTGATGCTTCTATGCTGGCGCCATTCCCATTGTGCGTGTTTTTGTAGAAGAGTTGTATGCACGTAAATTATAAGATAAGTCTAAATAAGGCAATAAAAGCTAATGTGTAGACGAATCCAAATGATACGTAGTACTTTTTAGATGTATATTTTCGGGCAGAAGAGTGAATTTGAGTACATATTTGGTTTCTTAAAAATCTTCATTATCTCAGGTTTAAGGGCCATGGTATGCTGGCACCGTTTACAGCTGGGTGGGAGAGTGCCAATATCCCTCCCCTGGTTATAGAAAAATCTGAGGTATACTACTTTCGCATTCATTTTACCATTAATTGCCTTGTCTCATTTTGTATTGTTTACTTGGTTCTTGGTTATACGACTAACACAAACTTGATCAATGGTATAGGGTTGCTATGTTTACGACACCAGTGGGAAGAAGTACATTGATCCTCTTGCTGGTCTATGGTGCACAGCCTTGGGTATTAAATGCATGCTTTATTTAAAAGTTCTTCATTTATCTCCATGTTACAAATAGAAAACAATTGGACATTGCTTTCTTTCTGCTGACTACTGTGAAAGAGCATTACTTCAACCATTTACTGAATATTGAATATTTGCAGGGGGAAATGAACCCAGGCTTGTGGCTGCTGCCACTGAACAATTGAGTACCCTGCCATTTTATCACTCTTTCTGGAATCATACCACTAAACCTTCTTTGGTATGCATAGATTTCTTATGTAATGCTGGTTTTCTTTATAGCACTCTCATTCTTAACTGCTTATCTTGCTTCAAGATATTCAGAAAGTATCTCCACTTTTTTTTTTTAAATGCCATCTGAATCAAACTTGACCTTATAGGATCTGGCAGAGAACCTTCTAGAAACTTTTACCGCAAGGAAAATGGCAAAGGTTTTCTTTGTTAATAGTGGATCAGAAGCCAATGACACTCAGGTATGACTGTTATGCACAGGCGTTCTATCTCCCTCTTTCTGTCTCCCTCAATTTTGTTTTTCACACAGACACTTCAAAGATTTCTTCTGCCACTGTGTTGAATTTTCTTTCTACAAGATACTGATATACAATTTGAATTAAAATTTCTCACTATTAAGATGAAGAAGATGTTTGACCTTCTTATTTGAACTATATTGTAGGTCAAACTTGTCTGGTATTACAACAATGCTCTTGGAAGACCAAAAAAGAAGAAGTTTATAGCACAAAACAAATCGTAAGTTGGACCATTAGTTCGATGTTATTTTACAGCAATTTCATATTATTTTTGAGTAATCATATACTATTGTTAACATTTTCTCAGGTACCATGGTTCAACGTTCATATCAGCTAGTCTTTCTGGGTAAGGGAACCCTATTATACCAATTGTATAAAACATTGAGTCTTTTAACAGGTGATTTATCATTGCAGCATTCAGCCCTTGCACCAAAATTTTGACCTGCCAGCTCCATTCGTATTGTATGCTGACTGCCCTCATTATTGGCGCTATGCTAATCCAGGTTTTCTCTCACTCTTGTTGGGATATTTCCAATGAATTTTATGGTTTTTCTAAGTGATACACGTGCAATTTCTCATTACAGGTGAGACGGAGGAGGAGTTTTCAACCAGATTAGCTGCCAATTTAGAGAATCTTATACTCAAAGAGGGACCAGAGACAGTAAAATAGTTTAGCATTCAGCTTGTTTGTAAAAATAGTTTTACCATTTGAAAGCTTTGCTTGGTTTATAACATCTGCAGTTCATTTCAGATTGCTGCATTTATTGCTGAGCCTCTCATGGGGGCGGGAGGTGTGATACTTCCTCCTGTGAATTATTTTGATAAGGTGAGACAGTCAACTTAACATATCATCTGGATTTAATTACTGGGAACCTCTGGCTTTCGAGTTGGAAAGTAGTGTGAACTGCTGCTCTAGTCTCTTGCCCTCCTCTCTTATTAGCAATAATCCTAGCATTTCAAACTTGACGCAGGTTCAAGCTGTTCTCAAAAAATATGACATCCTTTTTGTAGCCGATGAGGTCCTTTCCATTTTATCTTAGTATGTTAGGAGCAAGTCTTTCTTGTTGATTTTTAATTTTGGCTTGACTTTGTTAATTTTGGATTATTCCAGATTATTTGTGCATTTGGAAGAACTGGGACAATGTTTGGTTGTGACAAATATAAAATAAAACCAGATCTTGTTTCCCTGGCGAAGGTAAAGCTGGACGATGTTCAGGTATCTTATATCCTGTACCAGTATTCATCTTTAGAATTGTACTCATATTATGTTTCCAGGCACTTTCTTCTGGATATATACCTATTGGAGCTGTGCTGGTGAGTCCTGAAGTGTCTGAAGTCATTCACTCACAACGCAACAAAATGGGTACGATAGTATGTAAAGTTCATTAAAAAGATGTCCAAGAAGTTCATTATTGTTGAATACTCCATCAAGTTTCTCTTTTGTCAGCGGCTTTCTCTGCTGGATTTACTTTTTCTGGACACCCTGTAGCCTGTGCAGTTGCCAACGAAGCGCTCAATATCTACAAGTATGTTCTTTGTGGTCTTCTGTAAAGAGTTAGAAAATAGGTTAATCCAAGGAGAAGTCAATAATAGAAACAAAATGGGAAAATATTCACTAATAGTGAACTTTTTATGTGCTTGATCATGACTCCTGATCAATGAAATTTGCCTTCCATATTTGTAGAGAAAGAAATATTATTAAGCACATAAATAAGGTAGCGCCAAGGTTTCAAGAGGGTATAAAAGCCTTCTCCGACAGTCCCATCATAGGAGAGGTACATTTTTATTTATTTCTATTGCAGTATATTAGAATTCAAAGTTCAAGACATTTCATCGTTTATTTCTGTTATCTGTAGATCCGCGGAACAGGCTTGATTCTTGGAACAGAGTTTGTAGACAACAAGTCTCCACGTGAACCGTTCCCTCCTGAATGGGGCAAGTTCAGACTTTCTTCTTGTAATATGGTTTATGAATAAAATGAATTTGTTTATCATCTTCATTTCTGTTGTTAGTTAATTGTATTTGATAATTGAAATTACAGGAATAGGTACATATTTTGCATCCCATTGTGAAAAGCTTGGAATGTTAGTACGTATTCCGGGAGATACTGTTACGATGGCTCCTCCATTTGTGATCTCCACTGAAGAGATTGAGGATGTAGGTTGAACAAATTTTAACGATGATTTCTGTTTGTTTGGGCCATAGAACTCTGATTGTTGCTGGTGACTTATTTTTCAGGTTATAAGCATATATGGGAAAGCACTCAAGGCTACTGAAGAAAGGGCGAAAGAACTAAAGTCTCGTAAGAAAAACATTTAAAATAGTCTTCTAGTTACTGATTATGGGGAAAATAAAAAGGAAGAAAAATTGTTGTCTCTCATGGAAAGCCAGATAGCCAATGATAATTTCCCACTCGTGACTTGGGTTTACCTTAATAAACCATGTGCCTAATAATATTGTTGTAGTAGTTAATCTCTGTTTATTTGTCTCGATTACTTGACCACTGCAATCACTAAATTAATAGACTGGACTTTTATTTTATTTTACAACAGTTTAGATGAAAATCACATCTTAGTTTCATCTCTCTATTTAGCCCATCAAACAACATCACTTGTCACAAATAAGATAATTTTACAGACGAAAGCAAAGCATTGCAATACCAATGAAGTTTAAAATATGCATGAAGGCAAAAGGGAAAAGGAGAAAGAAAAAAAGTGCCTCCTGGTCAATCAACTTTTCACTTGTCTATCAGCTTTTCTTCTTATCCTTCTTTCCCTAGAGCTTAAAGAAGACTGGAGCCCACCATTTTAGCCTTCGAACTCTTCTAAATCTCGAAAAGATTTCTACACATAAAACCCAAAATAAAAAAATAAAAAAAATAAAAAAAATAAAAGATAAAAAATAAAAAAATGGAAGAGAGAAGTAATTATAAAACATAAATAATTGAAATTATACCTCTCTGAGTTCATTAAAGTTACAGCATAGAACTATTCCTAGAACTGGAAGGCCTATTTGCAGTATTCCATCCATTTCAATTTCTATTGAACTCCGTTCTGTTATCGTTTGTGGCTATGCTTTTATAGATTTTCCAAGTTTTTTTTTTAACGGTTAAGGAATGAAATTGTAATGGGTCACACTATAGATAATGGGCGTGGGCTGTCTATTGTGTTGGCCCATTAGAATTTACAAGATGTTAAGGATACAGGGTGTTCTGCCACATGGTTTTGGTGCTATTCATTTTTTTGCCTCGCCTCGCCTTGAGATTAAGATTTAATTCACTTGGTGCTTATATAAGATTAGTTATCTCTGTACAATGCACCTAATCTTAACCCCTCTTCAAGTGGTTAAAAAAAAGTTAAAAAAAAATTGACTGGCTTTGTAATATTAAATATATAAGACAAAAAGATACTTTAACATTGAAATGTTTAATCTTTTATAATTGTGAATAAAATTATTCATTGTCAAATATAAATAAATCTATATATATCAAGTGTCAAAACGATCGACCTATGTGTTATATATTTATTTGAAAGAAAATACAATGCAATTAATAAATATTAATAATGTTTATTATGTCACAATCGCAAACTCTACTATTTAAAAGATATTAAAATTTCTTTGCTCTACATAAATTTCTTTTACTAAAAATAATTCTCTAAATCCTGGGAATACATAAAAATTTTCAAATAGCTTCACCCAACTAATATTTGTTTGACTTTATTGCCCACACAAAGTAGACGTGGCACATGGTTGACGGGTTGGTGGAAATGCTTCTAATTTCAATTCTTAAGAGCTAATACATTAGTCAAACGTTGAATGGGCTGCCAAGATTTACTAAACATAAGTGAAATCATAATTTCTCCCCTCTTAAAATATGAAATTGACATAACTTGCCAAAATATTTAAATTATCTTACACTTTAGTCATTTAAAAATAGAGATCGTAGCCATCCAACGAAAGTAGATGGATAAAATATTCTAAAATTAATGTTTAAACTGAAGATGAACATAAATTTTTATTACTTAGGTAATAAAACGTAGGATAGATATCCAACTAGAATAAAAAAATGCAAAATAATTCAGAAACAAAAGGCATAATTTTTATCATGAGACTAGATATACGAGAGAGAGTTGAATTTATTGTATCATACTAATTGAGTTTCTTTTTTATTCAAACTTTTTTGCTCTCATTTTTGTCGTAATATTGGCGAGCTGATTCGGGTCGGTTCATTTCGATATTCTTATTTATATCTAAATTATCGAAGTGAATTGATCTTACTATTAAAAAATAGAAAAATTAAATAAAATAATTGGGTATATTTCTTAAGAACAACTTGAACATTCCATCACACTATGAAGCACCATATCCTACGGACTACATGCATTTATTGAAACACTCTAGTCTGATATAAAAGAGTAGTGAAAGGATCTGTCGATAGTCTATACCGTATTTTGTCTAATTAGGCTCCCATTCTCCGATACTCACACGTGCAAAGACCTTATAAATATTAAAATTGCTATGTAAAATAGGACTTTTTTCTGAAAAAATACCATATATTAAACTTTTTGGTAAACACCCGCCATTGTACTTATTCTCGAACTCAGCTCTCCAGGTCAGTAATTAGATTAAATATTGTGTCTTGCTTTGATATATTTCTCTATTATTTACTTTTGATTATCTATTAATTTGAGCGTCAGAGTTTATATGCTAGTACATCAGCTTTACTCTTAACTTACTTACTTTAATTTTAGGTGAGCCTTTGGAAAACTTTGGCCGAGATTGGATATTACTTTACACGATTCTTACGACAATAACAATATAATCTGTGTAGTATAATGAGTCTTCTATTTTAGGAGAATTTAGGTATTAACAGTTAGCGTCGTCTGTAGGATGCTAACTAAAAGTCTTAGTAGAAAGTCTAAAAAATATTTTGTATAAAAATAGCGGGACACAATTGTAGTCATTTCTCTAGAAAAATATAAACAGAGAAAATCGAAAACCCTGTTCGTCTTGATGACAAGGGAGCTGCTACAAAATCATCTAATAAAAACAAAATACAAGATCACTAAACCGTATGTTTGCAAGTCGAGCGACTGTCAAAAATAAAGGATGTGGGTCATGGCAATAGAAAGGAGAGCCAAGAGAGTACAGAAATACAAAGGCGGATGATAATTAAAAGATGCTTGCATTGGAATAGAAAAATCAACAATTAAAAATGGAGGCCCCGAGGTTAAGGATGCTGGTTCAATAGAAGAATGACAAAAAGAGACACCAAACTATGCTAGAAGCTTTAGAGGTAAAAACCAGCTATCTACAACGGGAAAGGGCCCAAAAGGCCTAGTACCTAGCGGAGGGAGCCACTAAAAAGAATGCATTCACTGAAATAAGAATGTCTTTAGATGGAGCCACGTCGACATGGCTGAGATCAATCTAGAGGTTATTATGCATAAGCTAGCCATTCGGTTCTTAATAAAGCCCATTAGGTAAAAAAGGCGAGTGTTCAACCAGGAAAGAAGAGAGGTCATTCGCGAGAAAGTTGATAAACTTCTAAAGACAGAGTTTATTAGGGAAGTACATTATCCTAACTGGATAGTTAATGTCGTCATGGTAAAAAAGACAAGTAAAAAATAAAGGATTTGTGTGAATTTTATCGACCTAAATAAAGCATGTCCAAAGGATAGTTTCTCTCTACCTCGATGACTAGTTGGTGAACGCTACGGTTAGACATCAGCTGTTAAGTTTCATAGATGCCTTTTTTAGATATAACCAAATAACTATGCATCTGCCTGATGAGAAAAAAATATCTTTTATAACCGACCAGAGGTTATACTGCTGTCGAATAATGTTATTCGGGTTAAAGAATGCTGACACAACCTTTCAGCGATTGGTCAATCGGGTATTCAAGCCACTCATAGGCTTATTCATGGAGGTTTATATAGAGGACATGATCATTAAGTCAGAAGAAAGGCAAGCCTACGTTAGACATTTGGAAGAAATTTTTGCTCTGCTGTAGAAATACAATATGACACTAAACTCAAAAAGGTGTGCCTTTAGTATCAGCTCGAGAAAATTTTTAAAATTTATTGTTAGTAAACGTGACATAAAAGCTAATCCCTAAAAGGTAAAGGCAATCCTGGATTTAAAGTCACTCTCTACAGTGAAAGAGATGCAAAGTTTAGCTGAAAAGATAGCTGCTCTTCATCGATTTATCTCAAAAGCAGCTGATAAATGTCTAAAGTTCTTTCAATTTATTGAGAGACAAAAGACTGCAGAAGGAACGTCAAAATGTAAAACCAATTTCCAAGAGTTAAAATGATATCTTGTCAAAATTCTCGTGCTGACTAGCCTTAAAATGATATCTTGTCAAAATTCTCGTGCTGACTAGCCTAAGAGTCGAAGATGTTTTGTACCTGATCTAACTGTAAGTGACCATGTCGTCAGCGTCGTCTTAACAAAAAAAGACGTAAATAAGATATAAAGACCAATTTATTATATTAATAAATTATTTTTGGATGCAAAAATCAGGTATTAGGCGCCAAAAATGTTAATGCTAGCCTTGATGATTGCAGCCAAAAAGCTTCACCCATACTTCTAAGCCCACTCGATCGTCATCCTCACTAACCAACTCTTTAGACAAATTCTATACCGACCCAACCTTTCGAAAAGGCTGGTTAAATAATGCATCGAACTAAACAAATTTGACATAGAATTTAAGTCACAAAAAATCATTAAAGCACAAATTTTTGCTGACTTTATTGCCAAATACACTATCTCAAAAACTTTACTAATCAGGCGAACCCACAATAATGGCAAAGAAGGGGAACAATTTCTTGACCTACCCAAACCTTAAAAAGTTTTCATTAATGGAGCATCAAATACTTAAAGTTGTAAAGCAGCAATTATCCTTAAAAGCCCTGAAGCAAGAAAGTTATAAGCGTACTCAGATTCCAGTTTTCTGCTACTAATAACAAGGTCGAGTATGAAGCCTTTCTGGGTGGCCTGAAAATGGCTCTCCTACTTGGTGTTAATAATATAAAAGTAAAAGGAGATTCCTAACTAGTGATGTAATAGGTAAATGGCTAATTTCGTATAACTGAGGCTAATATGCAGCGTCACCTTACGTTGGCTCATGAGTAAATGAAAAAATTTTACCAAGTAAAAATTTAAGAGTCAAAAACTTTTGAGCTGATGCTCTTTTCAAGCTGACATCAATATTCCATGATAAAGCTCCTAGGTTAAACAATACAAAATGTTTCTTCCTGGATGACCCCTTTCAGTTATACTTACAGAAAGAAAAACTGTCGGAAGATAAGAACTAAGCTCATAAGGTCAAGAATCAAGCAGTAAGGTATGCTATTATCAAGGAAATTCTTTATGACACGGCTATAAGGCACTTTACCTAAGATGTCTAGGTAAGAATGAGACAAATTCGATGCTGCAAGAGATACATAAAGGTTCTTATGGAAACTATAAAGGCAAACAGGCCCTAACCTATAAGATTCTAAGACAAGAGTATTATTGGCTGACCCTCTTTAGAGATACTGTTAAGATGATCAAAAAATATTGAGATTATCAATTGCACGGCATTACCATCGGTCAGTTATCAAAGAAGCTTATAATTTCGACAAGCCCTTGACCATTTGCATAGTGGATACTTGATCTAATTAGCCCATTGCCCGCTAGACGAGACCAGATAAAATATGCTATAGTTATCATAGACTACTTTACAAAGTGAATAAAAGCTTAACTTTTGGCCACAATAACTGAAAGAAAGGCCACTGCTTTTATAAGAAATTGTTTGATTTATCATTTTGGTATTCCCATAATCATAATTATGGATAATGAAAAGCAATTTAATAATGCTAACTTTTAAAGTTTTTGCATCAAGCTAAGCATTGATTTGCGGTTCATCTCGCCTATCCATCCCAAAGCTAATGGATAAGTGAAAGCTACAGACAAATTAGTCAAACAACCACTAAAGAAAAAATTCAAGGACCATAAAATGGCATGGGTGGATGAATTACCACAAGTATTGTAGGCACTCAGGATGATCCCAGAAATAGCCACGAGCAAAACATCATTTACTCTTAGTGCTGAGGCTGTAACCCTGGTTAAAATTAAAATGCCAAGTTATTGAGTTAGTCATTTTAATGAGAAACAGAATGATTAGATAATGTGACTGGAGTTAGATTTTTTAAAAGAGCAACGAGAGCTTGCATCTATAAAAATAGATACCTATCAAAGAAAGATAGCTCGATATTATGAAAAAAAGATCTGACCTCGAAAATTTTGTGTCGGTGATTTAGTTGTAAAGTAAACTAATACCAACACGTAGATTCCTGATGATAACGCATTAGGGCCAAATTAGAAAGAGTCGTATAAGGTTATTAAGATGAGGCGACCTAGGATCTATAAATTGCAACACCCTGATAAACAAAACATCAAAAAATCATGGAATGCTGAGTTATTAAAGTTGTATTACCTTTGATACTAGTGTTTTGTCCAAATGAAGTCACTGATCTAACGACCACCGTGACAACGCTAATTTTGATATATATCTACGTTAATTATTTGATTATGTTTTTGCATTAAGTTCGTAATAAATAATTCTTTATCAATATGTTATATCTCCAATAATACTTAAGTTCGCTTGATTTTAATAAATGTTCTACTTTGATAGTATAACTCATATTTTCCATTTTTAGTCTTACTTTGGTAAATTGACCACCTGGAGCGTCCCTGTGATCAACTTGAAACCAGTAGTTTTATCTACTTATCATTCAACATCGCTTTGACAAAAGTGCCCAGTTAAAATTACAACACTTACCTCTTTTAGATCATTACAGTTTCAACTCGGTAAATTTTTGCCTGATATTTTTTACTCTAAGTGACAATTGTACCTACTTGTAATTCGACATCACTTTGAAAAAAGTGCGCATTTGAGGTTACAACAATATTCACCTTCTTCGAGTCATTATAACTTCACATTGGTAAATTTTTACTTGATATTTTTTACTCTAAGCAACGATATTCCACTGAAATATCTATCCACTTTAAATTTTTTATTCTACTAATATAACGTATCAGCAACATATCTACTTAGTATGTCTTGCTAATTCACGCGCCACTACATTAAAATATTTATTTTACAAATCAAAGTATGATAAGTCAGGGCAGAAAATTTTTTTTTGTATTGAAAAACAAGATTGTTGTATTTACACTTATGGTATACATATATATATAGCACCATTAGAACAAATAAATGTATACTAAAAAAAACACAAGAAGAAGAAAAAGTCGTCTATCTACTTAGGGTGCAGTTTTTTTGGTTGCTGATCCCAAGACTCTTCATCTAGACCATTGACCCATCCATTGTCTCAGCACCCATGCTGGAAGGTGAAGGATCCAAAAAAAAGACCTGGGCTTGCTGCTTAAGGTAAGGTGGAACATCTTCTTGTTTAGAGGGTAGGACGGGGGGAACTCCTATATCCTGTCACCATTGTGACCCACTTACCATAACTGCGAGCATCCCCAATGTTGGCTCACCCCCCACCTGAGATGCCACTTCATCAGATGGCCTTTTTGCACCCAATTCTATAAAAAATCAGTCAAATTTTACCTCAAGCAAACGCTACTCTACAAACGCACTGACGTTCCAAAATTCAAAGAGTACACCCTCCTCGTACTGATTTTAGGCTCGATCGTCAGTCAAACACAGGTCTACTTGCAGCTTTTGAACAATGAATTTCACCCTCGACAATTCTTGACCCCAATAGAGCACATCTGCTTCTAGCCTCTTAGCTTTTTTTCGAAGGCCCTTGACGGTATTTTTATTGCAAGAAGAAGGTTAGCGAAAGTTCTATTGATCTTCCTTTATGCCTCTGGGTCATTCTTTAATTGCAATATCTCTTGGTTCGAATCGACCATCCTAAACTTGATAATTTTAATCCTCTTCTCTAGATCTTCTTTGATCTTCGCCTAGTCTTAGTGATTGCTCTCTAATTTTTTGTTTAAACTATAAATCTTCTTCTTTAACTACTCGTTCTCCCAGTCTTGGACAGTTACATCCTAAATATGGGACTTTATCTGCTCTTACTGATGGACGAGCACGTGCACAATCTGTAAAAGGAAGAGTTAATACTTCTAAAAATTTAATAGAAAAAGGCGAGACAAATAAAAAGTTTACCAAGATTGAGAAGTTTTGCGCATAGTTAATAGTTGCCTCAAGAGAAAGATTGCCCAATTTCTTATTAACGGCCCTGTCTATTAAGAGAACAGTAATATTAATAAATAGAAGAAGGTGGGCCACCACCGTTCTCTTATCCTTCTAATGTTAGAGAGCCTTAATTCTAGCATAAAGACACGAGAGAGAGCAAAGCAATGAGGAATCATCAATACTAATACCCAAGAAGAAGATGCCAGGATGTATTGGCTAAATCTTAATATATCAATAAAGCTAAATTTGGTCAAACGAGAGACAGCAATTGCACTGCTCAGCAACTTTTCTTGTCCCTCCTTGAATATGAATTTCTTCCTTATTAATTAAGAAAGGCTATCGCTGTTGTCCGATGTCTTCTGAGACAGGGTTAGGACTTTATTTTTTATTTTTATGAAAGCCTTGAGAACCTCTTGCAGACGCTAAGAATAGGGTGGCAATGCCTGGTTATGACCTGCTGTCATAACCCAATTTTGTCCTCTGTAAATTTTATCCATGATCGAGGTGCCAAATTCGTGATAATGACATGAGGCTTAATTTTCAAATCATTCTGCCAAAATTATTTGATAAG
>JAWDEX010202520.1:0-11433 GCA_035221805.1 Trichilia hirta
GTGTTTAAACTCTTTAATTTTTTGTAGACATTTGACATATTGAATGCTTAAAAACATATTCTTTAATTCATTATAGACATATCGCACAAAAAATATTTTGAATATTTACATGTCATAAATAATTTTATTAAATATTTTTATCAATTAATTAAAAGATAAATTTTTATTCAAACTTTTTTATTTTATAAATAGGGTATTTTTATGAGATAAAATTAATTTTAATTTTTTGATTGAGCTAACGCTTTAGTTAATCCCAATTGAGTAATAAAAAGGATTAAAATTATTTTATTATAATCCAAAGATGCTTTAAAACCTTAGTATCTTAAATTTACATTTTAATCTTCACTTGGTAACTTAGCCTTAAAATAAATCACTCAATTAAATTTTCTTTACTTTTAGACTGATGAACCTGCTTTAGAACCATTGAACAAAACCTCTACATCGTGAAATAAATACTCTTTATAAGTACAACACTTGGACTACTAAACTATATATAATAAGATTACGTGCACTTAACTATACGTTCAAGCTCCTACACATTTTATTTTGCTTTATTTTTATGTTTATTTATTATCTTGCAATTTACTTTTATATCATTTACTTTATTGCAATTTACTTTTTTGTTCATTAAATTATTGTCATTTACTTTCTTATTATTTTATTTTAAATGAGAGAGTTAATCCTCATTTATTTTATTTTAAGTGGGTAATTGTGGTTCTTATTTATTTTATATTATTTTAATAAATTATTATAATTCTATTTTTATTTTGATTATGTTATAAAGAAGGTTTTGCCCTCTCTTTTATAAATAATATTGTACTAATTTTTTGTTCTGTTAATTTATAGTTATTATGTATTTTATTTGTTTATTTTGTTTATGCTTAATTAGTATCGTGATCTACATTCTGAACATTTAGTAAAAGACAATTCTCAAACTTTTTTTGTTAATTTATTTGATTCATTTTCATCTTCATCTTTATCATATATTTTAAGCATCATCATTGAAAATCAAAGTATTTATGAAAAAAAATGAAAAACCTATCTTCTAAACTATTTGTAAATATTTGTGATCCCCTTAAAATTCTACTCTTTTTTTTTATTTTTTTTATTAATACAAACAACTTTAAGTTTAAGTCATGTATAATTTCTTTTCTTCTTAATTTTCGTTTCTTAGAATATGAAAATTCTTACTTGCATTCAAAAGAATTTGAAAAAGTTTATATAATTTTTAATGATTAAGCATATGGTGAAGAAATTATTAAACTAAAGTTATTCTCCTTTTCTTTAAAAAATAAAGTTAAAACTTGACTTAACTCTTTAAGGCCTAAATCAATTAGAATTTGAAATAAAATATAAGTTGAATTTTTGAAATTTTTTTTTATTTTTTTCAAAAAAATAAAATATATTTTCAATGTTGAAAAAGATTTAATGATTTATTGAGTTTATATTCACATCATAGTTTTAAAAAATAGTGTATAATTATTTTTTTATATAGCAATTTAATACTTGAGACAAAATAATTTATTAAAATTATGTATAATGAAAAATTTTTAGAAAAAGATCTAGATCCGACACTAGATTAATTAGATCGCTTAGCTGAAAATTCATAATCATGACACACTACTAGTTTTTCAAATAATTCGATTAGATCTAATCTAATTAATTTTGATGAAAAAAAATATCATTTAATTCAAGTAGATGATCTAAATGCTAGCGCTACTAGTTTAGCAAAAAAGATTGACACCATGAAATTTAGAAAAGTAAAGAAAGTTAAATTCATTAAACATGAAGAAATTTGTAACATTGTAAAATCAATGAACACTTAACTAATGAATGCTCAAACCTTTCAGTATTCAAAGAAGCTATGCATGAACAAATGAATGTCGTAAATTATACTCAGAAGCCTTACTCTTCTTCATACTCTAACACTTATAACCCAAACTGAAAAAATCATCCAAATTTTAGTTAGAGAAATGATCATAATGCTTATTTAGCAACACAATAAAGACCTTTTAATCATCTTTCATATAACTAATCAAAATTAAAAAACTTTGAGAAAACCATGCATTTATTCATTGAAAAATAAGAGTCATTTAATAATCAGACAGTTGAAGTATTAGCTGATTTAAAAGATACTTTTAAAAAAATTGCATCTACACTTAGCATTTATGAGAAATGTAAGTTTTCATCTCAATCATAACTAAACCCAAAAAATCAATCAATTTTAAATGTTAACCAACTTATGAACCAAGTTAAATCAATAATTACTCTTCGTAGTAGTAAGATTATTGAGAAACCTATTTTGGATACGTACGAGAAAGAAAAAGAATTAATCTCTACGAGTAAGAAAGAGGGTGACAATCTTACTTCTATAATAGATAAGACTAAACTAAAACTTATGTTATCATTTTCTCATGCATTAACCTCTTCAAAGAAATTAAATCTTAATTCTAAAATTTATAAAATTTTTAAACAAGTAAAGGTCAATATTCCCTTATTAGATATGAATAAACATGTACTATCATATGTCAAATTTTTAAAAGATTTGTGAACAGTACAAAGAAAACTAAATGTGAAAAAAAAAAGTTTTTTTAGCTTAATAAGTTAGTATAATTCTTCAAAATAATAATGCGATAAAGTACAAAGATTCAGGTTGTCCTACAATTTCATACATTATTAAAAACCATAAAATTGAACAAGTTTTACTTGATCTTAATGCTAGTGTAAACTTATTTTCATATTCAGTTAATCAACAACTTAATTTAAACGAGTTAATTTTAATTTCTGTGACTCTTTTACCTATTAATCGATTAGCGAAAGTACTAAGAGAAATTATAAAAGATGTACTGGTTCAAACTAATAAATATATTTATTTAGTAGATTTTATTGTTTTGGATACAAAACATGTGAAAATAGGTAATACAATTCTAGTTATTTTGGGACGTCTATTTTTAGTAACTTCTAATACTTTAATTAATTATAAGAATAGAGTTATGAAGTTATTATTTGGTGATATGACATTAGAACTTAATATTTTTAATATGTGCAAGCAACCATATGATGAAGAAGATAAAAATGACAAAGCTAGCACCATTGAAAATATTGTTGAAAATAAAATTCAAGAAGAGAATTTTTCTAACTCATTAGAAACTTATTTGATTAATTCTTTTGAATTAGGTATATCATTAGAATTTGAGATTTCTAACATATGTTTATTACTTGTTCTACATAGGTAATGGAGTGCAAGGGATGGAAGTCATGTTTTAAAGACTTAGGGAAATCAAATGATAATAAGCAAGAAAAAAATTTCAAGTAAGAGTTGAAGCCTTTACCAGAAGGATTAAAGTATGCCTACCTTAGAAACAAGCAAACACTTCTAGTTATCATCCTTTTTACTCTCACAAGTGAGCAAAAAGGTAAGTTAGTTAAAGTTTTAAAAAGGCATAAAATTGCAGTTAGGTAGACTTTAAAAGATATAAAAGGCATTAACCTTTTAATTTGCACACATCAAATTCATTTAGAGGATAATACTAAGACATCCCAACAACCTCAAAGAAGATTAAACCCACACATAAATTACTTGATACAAATATTTTCTACTTTATTTTTGATAGTAAGTGGGTAAGTCCTACTCAGATAGTACCTAAAAAATTTAGAATTACAGTGGTTAAAAATAAAAAAAGTGAATCGTTACTAATATGTGTGTCATCTAGTTGGAGAATATGCATTAATTATCAAAAATTAAATGTGATTACTAGAAAAAATTATTTTTTTACTATTTTTTGACTAAATTCTAGAAAGAGTAGTAGGTCATTCTCACTATTATTTTCTTAATGATTATTTAGGCTATTATCAAATTTTTATTGCACTTAAAAAGCAAGAAAAAATCACATTCACATGCTTTTTTGGTACCTTTGCATTTAGAAGAATGCTTTTTGGACTTTATAATGCTCCAATAACTTTTCAAAGATGCTTGTTAAGCATTTTTAATGACATGGTTGAGTATTATTTATAAGTTTTCATGGATGATTTAGCTATATTTGAAAATTATCTTAAAAATTTTTAAAAAGTCTTAAAACGGTGTAAAGAAAAAGGTCTTGTGTTAAATGAAAAAAAATGTCATTATATGATTACCTCTGGAATTGTAGTTGATCATGTGATATCTTCTAAAAGAATTAAAGTTGATAAACCTAAAGTAGAATTAATTGCTAATTTACCCCCATCAAAAATAGTTAGGGAAGTTCATTCATTTTTAAGACATGTTGAATTTTATAGGAGGTTCATTAAAAATTTTAGTGCTATATCTAAACTACACTACAACCTCTTAATAAAAGATGACTTGTTTGAATAGACATAAGATTATCAATATGCTTTTGATAAATTGAATAAATTTTTAACATCTGTTCTATCATACAATCTTCTGACTGATCTTTGCTTTTTGAGATAATATGTAATGCAAGTAATCATGCTGTTGGAGCTGTCTTAGGACAAAGGAAGGTAGGTAAGCCTTATGTAATTTATTACGCAAGTAGAATTTTAAATGATGCTCAATTAAATTATAATACAACTGAAAAAAGCTACTTACTGTAATATTTGCATTACATAAATTTCAATCTTATTTGATTAGATCACCTACCATTATTTTTACTGACTATGTTGCTATTAGATATTTGATGACTAAATAAGATGCAAAGCCTAGACTCATACGATAGATTTTGTTGCTCTAAAAATTTAACATTATAATCAAGGATAAAAAAGGAGCTAAAAATTTTGTTGCAGACTATTTATCAAGATTGACAGTAAATTCATCATTTAAAACTTCTTTTATTAATAATTTTCTTTTGATGAAGTTTTATTTTTTGTTACTTCAATGCTATAGTTTACTAATATTGCCAATTTTCTTGTGACAGAAAAAATATCATCTGAATGGAATAATCAGGATAGAAAGAAGTTTTTATTAGAGGTGAAAAATTTTTGTTGGGATGATTCATATTTGTTCAAGTATTGCTCAAATTAAATATTTTAGAGATGCATATCAGATGATGAGGTAAATAGTGTGATTAATTTTTGTCATAATGAGACATGTGGAGGATATTTTTCTTCAAAAAAAATAGCTGCAAAAATTTTACAATGTGATTTTTATTAGCCTACTCTTTTTAAGGATACATATGCATTTCACAAAACAAGTGAAAACTGTCAAAAATGAAGATCCATTTCAAAAAGAAACATAATGTCCTTAAATCACATTCTTGTTATTGAAATTTTTAATTGTTGGGTATAGATTTTATGGGGCCTTTTTCACTTTCTTTTGGATTTATGTATATATTGGTTCCTATATATTATGTCTCAAAATGTATAGAAGTAATTCCATGTCGAAATAATGATCATAAAACTGTGAACAAATTTTTGAAAAAAAATATTTTGAGTAAATTTGGAATACCTCTAGCCATTATAAGTGATGGAGGAGCACATTTTTATAATAAATCCTTTAAAAATTTGATGAGAAAATATGAAATTTCGTATAAAGTGTCTACCTCTTATCATCCACAAACAAATGAATAAGTTGAATTAGCAAATAGGAAGATAAAATAAGTTTTGAAAAAATTATTAACCCAAATCATAAAGATTGATCTTTAAGATTTACAAATGTACTTTGGGCTTATCGAACTACTTTTAAAACATTATTGGGTATGTATTCTTATAGGTTAGTTTTCGAAAATCCTTGTCACTTACTTGTAAAAATTGAGTATGACGCTTATTGAGCTATTAAAGCTTTCAACATAATCCTTGATGATACTTATAAACTACAAAATTTACAATTTAATGAACTTAAGAAAATAAAAAATGATGCATATGAGAATTTAAAAATTCATAAGGCCAAAATTACAACTTAGTATGATAAATGATTTTGAGAAAAACATTTGAGGTTGATTAAAAGGTTTTAATTTATGATACTAAACTTCACATTTTTTAGAAAAATTGCAATTAAAATGGAGTGGCTTATTCATTGTAAAATATGTGTATCTTTATGGAGCTATTGACATTGAAAATCTTAAAAATGATAATGTGTTGAAAGTAAATAGATGAAGACTTAAATTATTTTTAGAAAATTAAGACTTCCTAGAAGAAATTATTCTTCTTTTTAATCCTTATTTTTTATAAAGTTAGATTTTAATTTTTTTTTTAATTGTCTGTTGTTTTTATAGGATCACTTTTAAATTTTATCATTGTTATTATTTTTCTTTTCTCAATTAAGTGGCAAATAATAGTACTATGTGGCATTCAAGTCAATTTTCAATTCTCCCAAAATAGCTGAATTATAAAAAAAGAAAAAAAATCATTTCTTGCTTACTTTCCTTTTTACCTTTTCAAAAATAGATGAAATTCTCTTAAATTTATGAAAGTGTTTTCCTTTTCTTTCTATAACTAATTTGACAAAAATTTATAAAACTAGGACAAGAAGATTAAGGGTACTTCTAGATAAAGAAATAATTTAGAATATAAAATGGTTAATCAAAGCAAAAGTTTAATTAGGTGGAGAATCTTTTAATTCTTTATTTCTTATATGTTTAGTTTAGATAAGAATTCTTACCCTAAAGGGAATAGAACAAAAAGATTAGGTGTTTGTCACAAATGTGCACGTGGACTTGTGACACACAATGTCATTCTTTAAGTTTTACTTCTATGATTAAAAAGATAAGATTAGATTCATTAATAATGAATTGAGTAAAGAGTTTTTAAATAATATTCTATTAACTCTTAAGACACATTCTTATGAATCAATGCAAGAAAAATATATTAAATTATAGGACCAATTCCTATAAGAATATGGGCATTATAGTTTTGGAAATCTGAATGAAAATGATCCTTTTTGCCAATTTATAAGAAAATTAGATGGGAAGCCTATCCCTAACCTATAGAGGGCATTTAAGCCATTTTTAGACGTAAAATCAAAAGAAAATATGAGTTAAAATCATAACTACTTGATATACATGTGTTTACTATTTTTTCTTTTAGCTTTTATTGCTTATTTTAAAATTATTATTTGACTATTAGTCAGGCTTACCTTTATATCTATCATCATTATTAAACTTTTATTTTCTCTATATATTTGTATAATAATTTTCTTTATTTTTAAAGTTAAGCTAAATAGAGAAAATAAATGGAGTTTTAGCTTGTCAAATTCATAAATTATGTGTCTTTTATAGATCTAGTTCTAGAAAAGAAGCAGAGTTTGTGAATATAATGAATAATTTTGTAAGAATTTTAGCTGAAAGAAAAATTAATTCGATTTATAAAGGAGGTAGCCTTGGATTAATGGGATGTGTCAAAAGTTACATATTTAAAAGGCAGTCAAATTTTAAGTATTATTCCTATACCTTTAATTACATGAAAAATTATAAGAATGCCAGTTAGAGAGGATTAAATGTGTCTTTTATGTATAAGGCATTGCTAGAACAATTTGTAATTCTGATGCCTTTATATGCCTCCTAGGTGATTTAGTATTGAAAAAAAAATTTTAAGTTACTTTTAGGACTCAAATGAATATTCATTAAAAACTGATAGGTCTGTCAAATATTAATAATTTTTTTGATAGTTTATTATCTTTTCTTGATCAAACTGTGGAAAACATTTTATTTCACACTTGACACAACAGATTCTAGTATCTTCTTCAAATTTTAATCAAGTAATTGATAAATTATAAGAGTTTGTTTATGAGCTTGATCTAGTAATATCTCATATAGATTGGTTAGTACAAAGTGATAGAAAAAAAAGAGTAGATTTGATGCTCTAGCTATAACTCTTCTTTTTTATAGTTCTAGTAATAGCATATTATTTCTTTTATTTTAAATTGTTTTATGTAGAATATTTGTCAAATATTGGATTATTGACCCTCACAGAAGAATAGATATTATAGGTTTGTCTTTTCAAAAAATGTTGGCTTAGGTGATGTCTTTTATAATTTACCTTTCTATATTTAGACATTGATGACAATGTCTCAAATTAGTTAGGGGGGAAGGATAGTTAATATTACATGTTGTAAATATTATTTTATTGTGTATTTTTTTATATATATATATTTTTTGGATTTTTATTGTTAAAAAAATTTGTGAAAAAAATTTTGGCTCATAGTGTTCGATTTGTTCAATGATGACTAAGTAAAAGATCATTTCTTATTCTTTCTTCAATCTTTGATATACATCTTAGTGGTGTTATCTTTAAGCGGGCTGCTTTTGTGTGTTTTTGTTTACAATTGATTTTGAATTTTAGAATTCATAGCAAGTTTTTAGTATTTGTTTCTATTTGAATTATTTAAATTTGTGAACTCTTATCTGGTTATCAGTTAATTAATTATGTTCATATATCTATTAAGTAAATATTTTATAAATTATTCTTATAACAAAGTCACTTTAACACATGATTGTGAGTACAAGTTAAAAATTTGACGCTATTTATTTTGATGATTTCATTGGAGATAACTCTTAGAGGCATAATAAAAAAAGGAAAAGGAAAAAATTAAACAAAATAAATGAATAAAATGAATAAATATATTGTCAATAAGGGTTAAGAATGAATTAAACCCTAGTGACATATTTATTTAACTATATAAATAAATAATAAGTTTAAATTTATATCCTAAAAAGACTTGTAGGGGTGTCTTAATACCTTATTCTCTAAGACTAACTAGTTTAGGAGTCATTGGTCAAAAAATTAGGTTATGGATATAACTATTAAATAAATATTGTCTAAAGAATGTTAATTATAATGAAATAATAAAAATAAATTATATTCACTTTTTTCAATTAAGCCCCATAGTTTATATATAACAGTAAGCACAAAAGAAGGTTTGTGGATTTCTTGTTTAAAAGTTATTGTAACTATACTTGAAACTTATGGTTGAGAGTTTACTTATTTAAAAACGTAAAAAAAAAAAAAGATAAAATAAAAAATACTTGTAAGTGAGTTCTTATTTTAAATCATTATCAATTATCAACACTTTATATTGCTAAGGGACTAACAATATGTTAGAGGGGGAGTGATGAATAGTTAAAAGTGTAATTTATTAAGAGGTAAATTTATTATTTTATATTTTGTAGTATGATTAACTCTTGCAATTAAGCATATGTCTAGCCTTGTATTTAAAATTTACTTTGTTTGTAATTACTGTTTAATTTTTACTTTGATCTAAATATGGTAAAATAAGTATAACTTTTTAACTAAGAGTAATTTTAAAGTGATTCAAATTTCTGTAAAAAGAAGACTCATTGAGTTATAAATATTGATTTCATAATAATAATCAAATTTGAATATTTAGAGGTTCAAAAATATTTCAAATCAAGACCTATTTGTACTATTAGCCTAAGTTGATCTTTCTTTATTTTTTGGGCCATAACTTGAGCCAAATAACTTAGATTGACCCGACTCATATTTTTTAAAATGATAAGATAAAGCTTAACAACTCTTTTTTAGATATAATAGATAAAATCGATCAACATTAGGTGCTAAATTATATCTTAATGTTAGATTGGTGAATGAAATCAAAATGTTCAATCATCCAATTAATTGATTTGGCCCTCAGTTTATTTCTTGAACTTACCTTTGTCCCTTCATTCTTAGTATATCTCTAGAGCTCTCCTTTGTATTTATAAATAAGAGCCTTATTTATTACTTAGTACACATTCAAGACGTTCAAGACATATTCAAGAGATATTGAAGAAACTATTTTGTAATTATGTTTTTATTTTCTTTTATTTCTATGTATTTCTAATCTCTTAGATAAGGTTAAGAAGTTAATATTAATGGATGTGGCATGTTTTCTTGATCCTTCTCTTATATTTTAGTGTTTATTCCTTTTATTTAATTGAAAAGTTCATTTTTAAAATGTGTTTTAATTTATTTTAAGTTTTAATTCTTTATTAATTTTTGGTATAAAGAATGCTTGGTATTTAATGCCTTGATTCTTTGTAGACAATTAGCATAAAAAATACTTTAAAACATATTTACAAAATAAAATCACTTTTTTAAAATATTTTTATCAATTAATTAAAAGATAAAATTATTTTCAAATTTTTTTATTTTATAGACAAGATATTTTTATGAAATAAAAATGATTCTCTTCTTCTGATTGAGATAACCCTTTAGTTAATCTCAATTAAATTATAAAAATGATCAAGAATTTTTTTATCAAATTTCAAAGATGTTGACTTTTCAAGTCTTAGTGTTTTAATTTATATTTTAATTTTTATTTGATACTTCTACTCTAAAATCAATCAATTTCTAAAATTGCTTTACTTTTAAACTATTAAATTATATTTTAGACTATTGGACTTACTTTGAACCATTGAACTTATTTTACACTATTAAATAAAATCGTCACATCTTAAAAAAATATTCCTTGTAAATATGACATTTATACTACCAAATTATACTATAGTAAGACTATTTACATTTGGGTATACGTATTTAACACATAAATATAGTTTTTTCAATTCACTGTAGTGTTAGCCGTGAGCCGAAATAGATCTTATCAAATCTATTTCAAACTATTCAGGTAATTAGTAATTATGATTAACATCTAATAATATATTATAATCTATAAATCATAATAAAGAAAGTCTTCATCGAACCTTTTATATTTGATTATACATTTAGTGTGAATAATCTCATTTCATTCGTCTAATTTTAACTAAGTTAGGGCTCATGATATAAAAAACTCTAAACTTAGTTATATACGGATAATTAGTTAATACGCGTTAAACTTATTACTACAAACTTTTTGTATAATTATTAAGCTTTAACTAAAAACTTTAATTTTAGCAGTTTATAAATGTTCTATCATAAACATGAATTCGTACCAAGTTAATGAATTCCTAAAATCCTATACATTTAGTCAATAAATTTTAGCTAACAGTCATTTGTATTTTAATAAAATAATATATGACCAAATTAATTTTTGTATACAAAATGTGATTAGTCTCATATTTATATACTATATAAATTATGTGTATTTATACTGATTAACAATTATAGCGTCTTAGGTCTAAGGAGTAATTAATATACTAGTACAATCATATTACAAATTATTGGTAATATACTTCTATGTGATTTATTATAACTTTGGTCGCATTTGATAAATAATTTTTTAATTGTTAATCTACACTAATATCCTAATGACATGACTATCATATCACTCGTACTAATATCATCTAATGATATTTATCGAAACTATTTAGTATGCCTATTATACAATATCGATACACGATTGATGTTATTTTCGTAGAAAATAATTTAGATAATTAAAATATCTAAAAATTTATATATGTACTCAGTTATTAGTATAATTAGAATGAGAAAATAACATATACATATAAATAAGAAGCAATTTTATTTATTAATAAATATGTATTGCCTATATTATAATAGTAATTCAAT
>JAWDEX010202531.1:0-10253 GCA_035221805.1 Trichilia hirta
CTTGTGTTGCTCACAATTTCCATTTTCATTGTCACCTAGACATTCTCAGAAATTTTATTACAGAAAAGAAAAGCAATCCCTTAAAATATGAAAAGCCAAAGCAAGCATTTGTAACATCCACCAAATATTACACGAATAAATCAAGTACTGGACAAAAAAATAAATAAACTAATACATCTTCCTTCTTGGAAAAGAACAAGGCTACAAATTCACAAAAACTGGTACAAGAAACTTTATGCCATAAAATAATGCTAATCAGCAAATGATTTTCATATGCCATCTAATTCTGTGAGAATGCATGTTTTCTCACTAATATTGTCATTATCCAAATATGTCTAGCAAGGGAAGGTTTGAAAATAAAATTAATCAGCGCCAAGAATCTGCCTTAATATTATTTCAAGAAAATTGAATTTCGTGCTGCAATGGTTAGTGAGACTGATTAAACTTCTTAAAGAGCGCAACACATGTATGCATTACATTGTTTTAGCTAACATGCAGAAATTTGGTGACTGCATGTAGAAGGTGCTTCTAAGGCCAAGTATATTATGCTTAGTAAAGGATGCAAAGTTTAAGAGATAATAATAACTAGATAAACAAACATCACTATACTGTGAAGCTCCAGAAAGCATGCAGAGTGTGCAAAATATACCGACTGACCATTACCATGACAAGTATCTGCATCATTGTTTATGACAATGTCTTCTTCTCCTGCTCCTTCAGCTATCAGATATTCTATTGCAGCATCAACATCATCACCTACTTGCAGTAAAACCTGGAATGAGATCAACATTTAAAAACCAAAAATAAAAAAGAACACTCCTCAAAGGAACCACAATATTAGGAACACTAGAAAACTACAAATTTTAAGACAGAGAAACTATCAAGTAGGAAAAAGGAAAAAACAGATGAGAATTTGAATGCAATTTATCACCTCTTCAACTTTTCCAGTATTTTCACAACCAGTTCCTGTCATAACCAATTTCATAGATCCTGCAGTAATTGCACTAGTTGACCCTTTAGATGTGCTAGCCGCAGTTCTAGCTTGATTGGATGCCGCTGAAATATCAGCATCAGCCTTTAACAAACCACAAGTATTAGGCTCTTCCTACCAGCTACCAGTTCAAACTTGTGAGTAAATCAACATAGTGGCAATAATAGATTATTTTATCCAAAAAGAAGCTATAGCAAAACCTTGATTATAATTGGCATAGCTGAGCCATTACAAGGGTCTTCCCCTAACCGCACACTATTGTAATGTTCACCATCATGATAAGATCTGGACAGAAAGAAAAATATAGTACAAGTCATTTAAAAACTTTTGGAATACATCTTTCTATAAGGTTAAATGGCAGAATGAATACATTACAAGTTAGATAACAACAAGCATCAATCACATTTTAACAAAAGTATAATCATTTTATAGCTTGAATACCACGCAGAAAATAGCCTGCTAGCATTTAAGGATAAAAACAAACAATCCGTCCAGCCTAAGAAAAAATTATATAAGCCAAAAGTAACTTCTCCTTTACTATATAGCTGCGGCTGCTGCATCATTTTTCCCATATATAGAGGTAAACTTAACATTACATCTATAAAATGATTCTAACAAAAATTTTGAACAAAGAGAAATTTAATCATTAAGATGATAGAGGAATGGCCACACTCATATCCAACAATGTCATATCTTGCTAAACTATTAAAGATTTAAATAAACTTTTACAGTCAGATAAAGAAATAGCATGGGATAAGGGGCAACCTTACCCTCTTTTATAATGAGAATAAATGCACAGAAAAAAAAAAATAATAACAAAGATATGATAAAAATTGCAGAATACTCACAGATGAACCATTGGAGCTTCATGGTAATCGAAATTTCTGATGTACCAGCGAGGTGACATGTACTGCATCAATCAAGGTAATGAGCACCAAAGAATTTCTGTATTACTTTGGATAAATCATTATAAATGTACAACACACGAGTATCTCTGTCATACATTATAGTTCTATGCACCACTGAGGCGGTATAATTTGTATCCAGTAAAGAACAAAGGAGAATTCCATCTTATACTGGGCTCACAAGATATGCATACAGTAGTTTCTATAGGTGCGTACTTGTAATCTCCTATTTGTGCATCAATTCGACTTTGCACACTATACCACATTTAGATTGGTGACTGCCGTTGTAATTTCTCTCCATGTCGGGCACGTGTTTCGTATATCTATCAGCCAAAAAGCTATTACATCAAAAAGATACAGTGGAACAAATAGAGTAAAATATAGACAAACATAGTGATTTCATAAGGTTATAATCAATGTTAATCCCCCTTTGTCACAAGACTGGATTCCCAATTTAGTGGAAAATATCTGCAACTCGCATTGGATCAAGAAAGGCAGATATTGAGTCAATCTATGTTAATTGTATTTATCCTGAGTAAGCCTCACAACATTTTGCAACAAAAACATTTCTATAGATTTAAAAACAAAAATATGGAGAAAAAATAAGCCTGTCACAATTTAGCTTTGTGATAATAAGAGCACTTTAGTTTCTGTCCTTTTTTCTTCTTTTTTGATATATATCCAAAAATCAATCTGATCTTTCTAAGCTAATTGAATTCTAACTAGAGTAATGTTCGACCCTGCAACAGTGGTAGCTAACTAGGTAGGCAGCCAAACGACATTTAAACCCATGAATTATTGATCAAGTCCCAAGGTCTTTTACCACTGAACCTATCCCCTTGGGATCTGCACTTGGATTGAGCAATATATCCAGATTGTCATATAGAAAATCCATTGACTAAAATTCCATTGTTGATCCCACTCCCATAAACTTGATCTTTTGGAATTAAATGTAGTTCAACATGACATTAAACTTACTTGACAGGGGTCCTGTATTCAAATCCTATAAGTATAGAGCAAGATTAGCTCAAAAGAAGGTGCATGAACACTTGAAAGGATCAAAGAAATGGTGATGAAAGAATAAACCATTAAAAATTGAGAATATGCAAAAGAGTCAAGTACAAAAAAGTAAGAGGAAGTGGGTCTCACCCGATGAATGCATATATTAGTACGTGTAACAAGCGAAGCTGCTTGCAATTCCATATGTCCTGCCCACATGCCGTCATCTTCCATGGATTGACAGTATTCATCAAATGGGACATCATCCTCAATGAAGGGCTCAAATGTTTCACGATTCTTCTATTGATTGAAGCTCCAACATCAGATTCACTTACAAGTTGATTATTCAACGGGAAAAAATGGGGAGAAGAGGGGGAAGGAAGAGAGAACAGAGCATTGTAAACTATTCAACTAGTTGTTTCTCAAAACAAAATGTCCTCCTATCAATGAATAAATATAGTATATATCACATAAAGAGTCATTTTGTGTTGACATGCAGAAACATATCAACCGGGTAGTAGTACTTTGCAAGTTAAAAATTATAAATAAGAGATGCATAGGGCAAACTGTGAATCTGTGCATTGAGTACCATGGACCTACCTTAGCAAATGCTTTGCACCAGTCCTACTTATTCATTGTATTAGGAAAACAATGGTATATACAAATACGAATGTAAAATATAAAGGAAGCAATGTCTCTGTGTCCTCACTTGCCTATTTGGTCTGCTTTCTCACAGAGGCAGAAAGGCTAGATTGGGCTTACCTAAGTTCTACCAGACAAATAGTTTCTAAGCTTCTTTAGAAAGACAACAGACAACTTTTAATTCAACATCTATTGCAGTATACATCAAGCCCGTACATGCTGCCACTTAAGATTCTTGGTCTTTTGGACTTCCATCTCATTACACTCACTTTATTTTTAGCCACAGCTCCATGTTGATAGAAACAATACATTCAGCATTTACTTCACCAATTTAAAAAAGATGGGGGAAAAAAGGGAGAACTATATTGGAGGAATTTAGTGATATCTAGAACCTGAATAGTAAACACAATTTAAAGATGAAAACTAAAAAAAAATTTCAATAGGGCAATGCGTACAAAATTAAGAAATTCCTGCTGACAAAAAGGCAAAAGCATATAATCCACTTTTTCTTCCTTTGTAGCCACTAACTAACCTCTATATATTTTACCACCTTACTGCGATATTTTTGATGTTCCTCCTCATTACCTTCCAATTGATCTGCAAGAGCCCTGCAAACTAACAGAAGTAAACAACTTTAACATATATTAAAATCTATACAAAAGATTCTTTCCCTTTTTTTCTTCTGGTTTTAACTCATACGCCAACCAAATCCTTTTTGACAGTGAAAACTGTACAAAAATGTATATGTAGCTACAAGTACAGACCTGAAGAAACAGTTACCATCAGCAGTGACTTGGATGATTTTCAGGCCTAATGCGTCAAGCTGAGCACGGAACTGAGAAATATCAGCCTGTTTGCCATGCTTTTTACTCTATCCACCAATCAAATGTTAGTTCATCAAGAAGTGACCATCTATAAAATCATTATATAGAAATTAGGTCCAAAATACAATCAACATAGCTGGAATACAACTTCAGAACTTATTTAAAAAATTAATCACATCTTTTAAAATAGTACTGAACCTTTTCATGTATGGTAAAATCTGAGACACACGTCTGCCATTCTTTCCAACTGTTCAAACAAACATATTCTAACTTTTCCTTACACAATAAACTAACAAAAATATGATATTTTCTCAACTCCTTGTCAAGCCTCGAAATGCAGACCAAACATTATCATTTATCACACATACAACACACATTTCAATTTCCATAACTTTTCTATTGCATCTAGTCTACGTCCATCGCCTAATAACATCTCCACTAGCAAAACAATGATCTATTTCATCATTCTCGTATCCTCAAAATCACGAGACATCTTTGGTAATTTTCTCAAATCAACAATATGCGCCATACAGTAAATGCTCAAAACCTCCAATTGATTTAGTAACAAGTCACAAGCTCTAGATGCAGAGGCCAGTGTCAGCATATATTCTCCTTGAGCACGTTTCTATAAGCAAAATGATTTTATAATAAGAAGCGCACATATTTTCGTTCAACACGTTTCTATTAGGAAAAAGATTTCATAATAAGAAGCACAGAATCAGGCATACGAGACATTTCAAGCACAAACGAGTGTAATGTAGTTCTAAAAGGCAAGAGAGTCGTCAAGTTCAAATATTATCCTAAAATTATTCACAGCTATGGAGAATTTAAACTACAAACTCAGCTAGCTAAATGCTTTTTAGAGTGGAATTTCGCATGACAAAAGACATTTACAGGATAATTAAAACATAATATAAATTAGGGCAAGTTTGCAACGGAGCAAGTATTGATAAAATAGCACTATGAAAATGAACTTACATGGGGTTGTTTCTTGGCTTTGGACTTTTGTGGTTTTGGTTTTACCATCTCGTTTGGAATTGAAGATTGTTTCCCTTCAATTTAATTCCTCCCTCTTTCTTTTACTTTTTCATGACAATGAACGATAGTCGTAGACTGAGTGAGAGTGAGAGATGAACCGGAGTAAATGCAGCGACCCGGTTTCGGACTGTCACTTGGAAATGACTCGACTTACAAGAATGAAATAATGTCTTCGCAGTAGGATCTAGGACACATCCATCACGCCATGCCGTTCCAAAATCAATCGTCACTATTTCTTGGGTTGGGTTGGAATCTGGAACGAAGAGGTTATTGGTCTGGGCCCTTTTGAGAAGGAAATAACTCATAAGCCCATTTATAAATAATAAATCAGTGCCAGTGACTAGCCCAATGGCCAGATTTTTCAAGTAAGATCGTTATAGTTGCCAATTATTAGACGTTAAAATTTTTACAAAATCTAGATATTCAAGAAATAGAAGTTATTGGTGTTTGTAATTTATCCACTTAGATACTCAAATTAAGCTTGTCTTTAGATTTAACAATGAAAAAAAAGAGTACTTAATATTCAGAATTAATTGTACGTTATTGCTCGCCATTATAAAATAAAAAGGAATGTTTTTTATAATATTCAATATTGAGTGATTATTTGTTAATGGTGAATTGTTTTTGCCTATTTTTTTCTTTTTTGTAAAAGAGCTTAATTTTTAAGAAGTGATAGAAGCAAGTAATAAACTAGACACAATATGAAATTTTTAGATTTATTTTTTATTTAATTGGTTATAGTTACCCAAGGGGGCTACGCAGATGGTTTTCAAATAAAGAAATTAGTCTGGTTATTAAGATTAGAATTCTAAAAGTGTGATGGTGTGTGTTTACTCTAAAGTTACAGTTTAGAAAGTTAGGTTCTTGAGTATTTGGGTCGAATTCCTCTATATTCTAGAATGTAGTTTAGGACAATCGAGACTCCTTAAATCTCTTTTGTGTTCCATATATTTGTCTAATAACTCGTCTATAATTATTTGAGTCTCATGCTGCCTCCTTAAGTCTCTTTTATGTTTGATTAATAACTCATCTATAATTATTTGAGTCAAGTCTACTTTTATGTTTGTCTAATAACTAGTCTATAATTATTTGAGTCGAGTCTACCTATAGGATGTAATTTATAAGACTCACTCCTTAAAACTCTTTTGTGTTTGGTTAATAATTCGTCTATAAGCTTAAGGTGAGGATGGGTTCTAATATATAAATATCTATATTTATATATATCTGTCCATATAATAGCTCATAATATTATCGAGTTCAACTTCAAATAAAATTGGTCTGAATTTTAATAGTTTGAATTTCTTTTATCCCTTGCTTGGTATTTTCCGATTTTAAGGATTTTATAATTTCTTTTAATTTTATTCCACAAAAGTCTTTATTTTTTGTCCAAACTATGGTCATATAACGTTTAAGCAAGGTTATCGACCAATCTCCGATTAATTCGGAGCAGATTCATGTGGTAGTTGTTAATCAACATCTTAATCATAATCTAAATCCCCTAAAAGGAACATTAACGTAATTTTAATTGCAAGCAAACACTCGCCTTACAGTTGGCGCCAAATGAATGTCTCAACTTGGAGCCGAAGAAAGAACTATAATTTTTTTTTTAAATAAAATTTAAAAAAAGAAAAAGAACGTGGTGAAAAAGAGGGAGCTAAGAGCTATGAAGTCCCAGAGAAGCTCCCCAAAGCTTCCCGGAAAAGTTGGATTTGAGTTCTTGAGATCTTTTTCCGTAATGAGAAGAGGAAGTCAGAGGTTTGGTGATAATTTAACGCGTGGGGTCTCCAGCGTTACATGCAATGTGGTAGTTGGATTGGAGAGAATCCAATGTAGCCAGAAAAAGTGTGTGGCTTCTGTTATCTCTGCAGATGATTTGACCAAAATGTTGTACGGGAAAACCACCGCTCGAACAAGGATCACGCCATGGTGTACAACTGTGCATAGGACATCTTTTGAATTTTTTTTTTTTAACCAGTTGCTGTAATGTTTACTTTTCTCGTTATAATTTTTATTTAAAAATTATAATAAAAGATTATAGAGGTTGTACAATATATAATATAAATTTTAAGGGTGAAGATTTGATAATGAATTGAATTAAATTAAAATTTTAATTTAATTTATACGTTAAAAATTATTTTTAAGGCAATATAATCGAATTTATAGATATGTTATAATCCGATCCAATCCAATTCAAATAAAGCTAATTGAATTAAATTACTTTTTTCATATTAAATTTTAGAATTAAATTTAAAAATAAAATTTAAAGTTAAATATGTGAATGATTTATATTGAATTAAATCTATAATAAAAATAAATGTATAACTTATCATATAAATAAATAAATAAATTTATAATATATTTAATATTTTTTACATTAAAATAGTTGTACTAATTTTTACTATTAAACATCACGTAGTTATTTTTTATTTTTATTTAGATTTTGGCAAAAAAATATGAAAATCAATTGAAAATAGAATGAAAAAGATATAACTAGTACAAGAAAACAATATTTTTTAAATTTATTTAAAAATAATTAATAATATTAAAATTAATTTATTTTATGCGAATTAGCATATTAGTGAATTGAATTTAATTCAATCCACAATCCAATCTGTGAATAATAAATTATAAAATTTTAATCTATAAGTCAATTTATAAAGTTTTTAAGTCGATTTAAATCGCATAAATTAGTGAATTAAATCGACTTGGATTGTATTGACTAAAATTTGTCCACCCTTAATAAACCCTAACTTTGTATCTCTAACAATTCAGTTGAGCAAACCAAAAACTTTATTAAATGGATATGCAAATATATCACAATTTTAATAGTACATCTATCAACTAATTAAAATTTAATCTAAATTTTAAATTTTTTAAGATATTACCATTGACAAAATTTTTTGTTTATCTCTATGTTAGGGATAAGACAAAGAGCTATCATTGTGGCCCGAGCTCAAAAAGGTAGGGATCATTATTCCAACTATGGAAGGTACTGACTACTAATAATATTAAAAAGTTCTTTTTGGGCAACCTGAATCTATCGGATCAATAATTGTCACCTCAGTCGAGTTATATCATATCATATCACTCATGTAAAGGTGTTAGCTATGGCGGTAAAAGTTTGTCGTGCTTCGATATTTGTTCTACCTTAAAAAAAGGGAAGGACGAGATTAAACAGTTCTAGTAGATCTAGGCACTGTAAAATATCACATCACATTTAAAGTTATATGTTGCACAAGGTACATTTCAGGTAATTATTATGCCAATCTATAATTTTAGGCCATTATTATGACGTGCTCTGCCATTGAATCTAGCATGTAACCACTGTAAATTAATCCCCCATTTCTTGATGCTCACACGCGTGAAGACAAGAAAAAAGTGCTATCAGTCTTTATAAATTGAGAGTTTTTTATTGAAATTGGGATTGGACACTTAAATATTTCATCTCACCATTTTGTTGCATTAGAATTTCTTATATCTCAAACTATAGACACTTCTACCTATTCTGCTCTTTTACTATTTGATTAAAATTTTGTTTAATTTAAGTATCAAAGTTTAAATACTAAAAAGTTAGCTTTACTCGTAACTCTTTTCTTGTGATTTTAGGTCGTTAGAAAGCTATATACGGAGGATCTATTGACCCAAGGTAAGAACATTGACTACAATAAATAGCAACTAGAAGATAAATTTGTATGGTATTTAAAATATTTCTTTGAAAAAAATTTTCAGCCATCAACAATTAGCATTGTATGTAAAAAACGAATGAAAAAGCCTTTTACAGTACCTGAGTAATATTGTTTGTGCACTAAGCTTAGAATGACAAATAATAACTATAGCCACTATTTTTATTGACCTTCAGCAGAGAGGGATGGGAACCTTATTTTCACTGTTAACTAAGCCAAGCCACAAAATTTGTCAATGAGAATGATTCGTAAGATAATATTGTTGCTCTCCTAGAAAGTCAAGCAATGGCTAAAACCAGAAGGCTTGAATCCCTCTAGTTACCTAGTGAACATAAAGAATATAGGAATAAATATGTAAAAGACTAGCAACTACGAGTCCTTGAGCAAAGAAATAAGTAATTGAAAAAGGAGGCAATGCAATTGAGGAAACTACTCCAAAGTAGATCTAAGGGAAATAGGCCAAAAAAAAGTTGTTATAATCCCTAAAATAAGAAAAAGCAGTACCATATTCAGAGAAAAGGTAAGGATCGATCCCTAGGTAGCATTCCTAACCTCAGGAAAAACCCTATTAACTATAGTTCAAGAGGGAAAGGGAAAGTTCATCGAATAGACAAAAGTTCTTATAATGAGAAACTCTAATGTCTTGTTTCAAATATATGACTTTTGAGAGCTGAAGCACTCAAACACTCTTTGTAGCCCTACTATAAACCTATGGGGTGACATGGGATATAAACGAACAATGTTGGACTTAAGGTCACAGTTTAATGAATTAAGATCCCATGATCGGATAGTATGACAAGTTTTAGCAAAAGAAATTAATCTTTGAGTTCTTAAAATTATATCTACAAGTACTTGAAGAAGTTGGGGAGGAGAGAAAGATTGATCCCACCTTAAATTTTAAATATAACTCCTACTTTAGGAGAAAAGCTGACTCTCTATTTACTTGGAAAGTAATGGAGCTCACTTTACTCCATAAGTTTAAGATGCTATAAATCAATCCTTACATAGGGAAAAGAGGCCCCACCTTATATCTTGACAATTTTAGAAAAATGATACTAATCTAAGATTTGATAGAACGAAAAATATACTAACTTTTCCTTTTAACCTTAGAAGGATAAGCCATAAGGTGATTTAAAAATTGGCTTTAGGAGCTATTGAAATTTTAATCAGC
>JAWDEX010202562.1:0-11431 GCA_035221805.1 Trichilia hirta
ATTATTGAATTATCTTTTAAAAAATAAAAATATTTTAAATTTTTAATACGTAACAACGAATAAACAAATTTTGACAAAAATTAATTTAATAAAACTATGTAGAAAATTATGATCTAAAATATATTTTAATACATTAGAATATAAAATTCCCTTATTTAAAATAATAGAAAAACATATAGACAGAAATACTATAAATTATTTAATCAACTTAGTCTAAATTATTAAGTATACTATATTTGAATAAAAAAAAAATTAAATAGAATAAATTATAATTATAATTAAAAATTAAAAATGAAAGTAGATAAGAATAGATACTAAAAATTTAAATATTTTTATCTTTTAAAAAATAAGTTTATATGATTCTAAAAATTATATTTATAAAAATAATTTAATAATTCTAAGATTTTATATACTTATATGATATAATTTAATAATTCTAAACTTTTAGAAATTTATATAATAAAAGCAAATATTCATTATTTTTATTAAAAAAAGTGTTTATTACTTTCTTAAATTATAGAATTATTTGTCACAAACATTTTGACAAAGAAGTAAATGATATTTTTAAAATTTTTTCTAAAATTTATAAGATTATTTATCATAAACATTCTGAGAAGGGGTAATTAACATTTCTACAAATTATAGGAGGTATTTATCTTTCTCCCTTAAATTTAATATTAAAAATGTAGGTTGTAATATTCTTTGTTTATTTAATGAAATTTAATTTTATGTTTCCAAAAATATGCATAATTTAATTTTACATTTTAAAAAATATGTATCCATTAAAATGTTTCAATAATAATATAATAATCATATTACATATATATTTAATTATGAGTGAATTATCTAAATGAGTTTTTTGAATAAAAAAAATTATGTGATGGAAACATAATATTAAAAATGAAGCACCTTGGTCAAAAATTTGACGAGATTAGTAAAAAATAAATTTTGATACAATAATAATATGATTTGTTAATAAATTAATTAATTAAAATTTACTAAAATATAATTATTTATTTTTATTAAAGTGATTGGGTTACAATAAAAATTTAACAATTACATTAAATATCTTAGTAAATTATTAAACTCAATCCAACCTTTTCTCTATTTATAAAATTTGCAATTAAAACCTAACATATTATGAAAAAAGGTTTTAAATATACTTTAAAACAAAATTTGATTCTAAATTTATAAAATAAGTTGCTTATAGTAGATTTTTTTTCAATAAATTCCAAACAATATTTGGGCATTATTTAAGGGAGAATGAAAAATACTCTTATGGTTTGGTTAAATGCAATTTTTCCTATACCTTATATTTTATAACAATTTTCCTGAATATTTTTGTAACACATTTTTTTATCAAATTAATTTTTTTGGTATTTAATCTTTTTCTATAATATAGTAATTGTTATGTCCCTAATCTTTGTAAAAATATAAAAATTAAAAAAATTTACATAAATACATAAAATTAAATAAAATTAATTAATAAAATTATATTTTGAATAACATAAAAAATTTGTAAATTATATTAATTTTTTTTTAATTTTTATACTTTTATAAAGGTTAGGAGAATAATCAATTATTATATTACTAAAAAGACAAAAAATTAAGAGAATTGACATGACAGAAGAGTATTTATCATAACTTTCAAACTTGGCAGGAAAGTTTATCACGAAACATAAAGTGAAAGAAAGAGTCATTTAATCAAATCATAGAAAGCATTTGTCATTCCTCTCATTATTTAAAATTGTCACGAAAATTAAAATACTTGATAAATAATAATTTTAAATGAGAATCATTCGTTTTTGTCACTAATTACAATTTCAAAATCGCAACCCTTCAATCACAAATGAATACTTTCTCTAAAAATAGCTTTTTTTTTATGTTTATTTAATTTTGAGTTCAATTCTTTTAAAATATAAATAAAGTTGTTTTATTTTTAAATTAAGATTTCAATAAAAATTGTTTGCTCAAAACGCAAATTTTAAGACTAGTCTATGTATGTGCCTATTAAAATTTTAAGTAAACTTCTCACTCAAAGCCTTTTAATATTAAACAATCATAAAATTAAATAGGCAAATTAGTAGACATAAGGGACTGAATATCAAATATTAACATAAAAATATATATATTTTATTAAAGATCAGTGTTAGTTATTTGGGTTTCCTTTCTCAAGTGGATTTGAATCTCGAACAGGCGGGATATTAAAAATGAAAATAAGCCTTTTTTTAATTATTTATATATTGGATTATTATATCAATTGGCCTATTAGCTCAGTTGGTTAGAGCGTCGTGCTAATAACGCGAAGGTCGCAGGTTCGAGACCTGCATGGGCCAAATTTTAAAAGGTTTTTGCTCGAAACATTTTTAGTTACTTCCTACACACAAAACAAATAGGTCTTGGCAGCTCAATTCCATATAAAAGTTTGTTCATTTGTACAACCGGGTCCAACCATAAACAAATTGACTTCTTGCTTCTGTTACTTATCCTCGTGCTTCGAGTCAGAGTAATCTCCAAGTTCTTCTATCGAAGTTCCTGCATTCTGGTTGTCCCAGAGACCCTGGTACGAGCATGTTAAGAGTTTTAATTAGTGAAAATGCGGGAAGCGTAAAATGTTCCATCAGCTGCAATCCAAATCTAAAGAAAAAATTTCCATATTACAAGAAAATAATACACCCCTGCAAACAACAGGGAATTAGTTTCTTTAACAATGAAGCCATTTGGGAAACCCCAGATATCCAGATGGCTTAGGTGGTCTAATGAGGTTTGAATAATGAAAGCAATCCAAACAAAAACTAGGTTTGTTTTCACTGTAACAAGAAAACAAAAGGAAGTAGGAGCAGGCGCAGTTCACAATTTCCCAAGTAGACCCTCTAATCATATGCATAGAAGCATATAATTCTCGTTTGCCAGAGGTTTGTGGTCATGATGTAACTATAGTGTCGACATCAAAGAGTGTAAATGCATCGTTTATATACACAGCTTTACTTCTTCATTCTAGGTAAGGAAAAAATTTGAACACAATGCTCGGTTGTGGCAAAATAACCATAATCAATGCACCTGATAAAAAGATTGATATACTTTTAGAACAGAAAAAACGTATAACAAATAAAGTGAACAAAAAGTCTGACTACCAGAGTCATCACGAACCGAACGTACCTTTGTTAGTCTTTGAATGTGTGAGGCTGCAGCTTGGTGAACAATGATGGTGCCTAAGACAACTTTGAGGACATCCTCTGCAAGCAAAGGACAAGTACTCACCTGGCATTATAAAAAGCAAATTGCATTGAGTTTAGCATGTAGAAACACATTTTAAGAATAGAATAATATCAATAATATATACATTGTAGTTGATGAATGACTGTGATCATAATTTATGTAAGCATTTGCTAATAAGAGGGAAAAGATCAATTGTCCTACCAAACTTTATGGAATAATGGAAATCCCAAATGAATCAAGCTCAAGTGATTCAACAGCTCCTGAATTGATGTTGAAAGTGTATCCCTGCACCTAGAATTATAAAACGCATATGATAAGAAAATTTTGGACTCAATATGATGTATTTAAGATTTGGTGAATGAAAATTTTGATTGACCTTCCCAATGTTCCTCCGACCTGGTGTTAGAACAGTGTATCCTACCTAAGAAATATCGCAGGTTAAATACAATGAGCAAATGAATCTAACTGTATTGCAATATTGGCAGGACAAGTAAACAAAACTACATACCAACATGTCGAGTCAAACCATTTTAATTTCATTCTCCATTATATTCTCATCTGCAACAAGCACAACATCACCAACCGGTAAAAAACAACAAATTGAATGACATGTTGAAGACATCAATGAGGTGCATAAATGTATATAGAAACAAATTACTAGAGTAAACGGGTTTGAAACTTGAGCATACTACATAAAATCGACAGCACGAAAGTGAATGGCCAAAGGCAACCAATATCAGAGAGCACAAGAAGGATATCAATGGCTTAATCAAATAAACTTTGGACCGTAAACTAACCAAGATCTAAACATATACAATCTGTTATCATCTTTGAAACTAATTAAACGTAAACTAAATTGAAACAGGAGTATCATAACAGATAAAGGAGAGGAAAGGAAGGTATTCACATCTACATCACACTATTTTTCTATCCACAATACATTGAATCAGGAGTCAAAATTCTTCATAACAGATAAAGGAGAGGAAGGTATTCACATTACAATATATTGGATGACATTTATGAAAATAATGACCTTGAAAACGCAAATTTCAGCAATACTGAAACAATTCTCAACAATAACATGCACTAAAAATAAAAAGAACTTAGAGTTGAAAGAGAAATACCTGGCTAATATCCTCAAGAATAAACCTTTCTAATTCACCGCAAACCAGTTTCAACAACCAATACTGTCCACTAAAGAAATCAAAATTAACAAATGGCTTCCACAAAGAACTAGCATATACACTTACATTAGCGAGTTCTTTACTTTTGGTTACTTACAGAAGCAGTCTCAACCCAGAGTCGGGAAATGAAACCCAAAGAAAGAGCAGATTGAATGCTGATAACTTGCTTCGAAAACAAATTTGATCTCCTCGTCACTTGTTTTCCTATCCTCAATCTCACTTTTACTGATAAACCAACCACCAAATTCTTTTTTTCCCCATTCTCTTCCCGAAATTCAACAAATTCTCTTCCATTTTCTCTGCAGAATTCACATCAACCTTTTCCTTAAATCCCAATTCACCAAACAAATCTTGATTTTCACTGTCCCTTGTGGCTGGCTTAAAACAGCACATAGCAAACTTTAATTTGATATTTCCGACATTTTTACCATGCAGCCTCCATTTCTCATCAGAGAAAGTCTTCATTTTGGTAACAGAGACAGAAATAGATAAAGGGATTGAACTTATGCACTCAGAAAATTCTTAAAACTCTAACATCCGATCCCATAATGACCGGTGCAACCGGAAATTTGACAGAAATTTTGCTCAAGGGAAATCAGATAAAGAGATAACATGCAGCGTAGCTTCATCAGTTTAGATGACAATAACAATTGGGTCCTCATATTTTTACGTTCCCGCAACCAAAAAACCATAATTTTATTCCTACTCAAAGTAAATCTTTAATCCAACAAAAGGTTGAAGGCTGAAAATACGATTTTTATGTGTTACAGAATATTAGCCTTACAATAATATGTTGTGGCATTTCTATAGCATAAAACTAATTGCTGTAGTTATTTTCTTTCCAAAAAGAAATTCAGATCCATTTTTTTTTTCCCTTCCCTTGCAAATGGTATAAGCTGGTAGAAATTGAATAATTAAATAATTTAATTCAAATGATGTATTGATAAGCACTTATTCATCATTTTCTTAATCGTTTAGTTGTATAAGTTTGTTCTTAATAATAAATTAAATAAAATAGAATTTTGTAAGATAAAATTTTATAAAATTCTGCATATCTAACATATTTTTTAAGTTTTAAACAAACATTGGCGTTAAATTTATTAAATCCAATTAATTATTTCACAATCTATTGATGAGTAGACATCCTTTGTACAATATTAAAGCTATGCCTATACAAAAATGAAACATAAATTTTATGGGTCGTGTTACACTGCATTCGGTTATATCATATGTCCATGCATTCTTTTTCTTTTTTATTACATTCTCAATTTAAGCCATATATATAAAAATACAATTATAACAAATAAAAAAGTCGCAATAATTATAAGCACCGTTATATGCACACTAATCTTACTCAAATTTTATATTTTAATTAATATAATAAAAAAAATACTAATTAAAGACTTAATATTAAATCACATATTGTAATCTTATGCTATTATAGTTTGGTGTCTTAATAGTTCTTTTCTATTTAAAATTACAAGTTCGAATTTGAATATAGGAGTGAGAGTTTTTATATATTTATATCCAAAATAATTTAAAAGTTGATATGTGATTTTGCTAACATATAGATATTCTTAAATTTTTTTATATTTAATGTAATAATTAATGATAAATTTTAATATATTTAACGTACTAAATATAAAAATTTTGACAATGCCCTAAAAGTAAAATTTATTATCTTATATATCATTGACATTTTAAGTAGAGTACTCGTATTATACATTTTATATAAAGTACTTCTTCTTATATTTTTTTAGTTCATGTTATTTATATTATTATTAAGGGCATGTTTGGTTGGAAGAATAGAGGCAGGAAAGGATTGTGGATTCCCTTGGAAAAGATCATTCTAGCGTTTGGTTTGCAAAATTGATAAAGAATCCTTAGGACCAAATGAATAGTTAATTACACAATTTACTTTAATTAATAATTAATTTTTTCTTAATTGATATATAATTATTTAATTATATATTAAGAGGATATTTACCTATTTTTAGTTACAAGTAAATAAATATTATACAATTGAAATAGATTTAGTTTGTTTTATTTGAAAAAGAAAACAGTTTTATTTTTATTATTAGTGAATTTGAGATATTAATTATCAATTATTAATTTGAGTTTAACTTATTTTTTAATTTTAAAATAAATTTTATAAATAAATTTTAATCTTATAAATGCAAATTTTTATTATTTTATGACTAAGTTTAGAATGTAACTTCAATTTAGGTAATTAAAACAATTTAATATTAGGGTATAGTTAGAGAGGAAATTTATTATCAATTTTTTTTATCAATTAATAAATTTTAATTTTATTTGAACTCAATTTTTTTAATTTTCAAATAAATTATTATATTTTTTTGCTATTAGTAATATTCATAATTCCGTAGATCTCACACATATTTTTATGTTATTTTTTTGTATTGTTGACAACAATATAAACGCGTGATATTAGCACTAAAATTTATTTTAATTATATACGTAGATTCTTCAAAAAAAACAAATTCATATCCATGGATATTAGGGACTTATCTAGTTTATACCGATAAATATGTTCCTTTATTTGTAAAATGTTAAACTATTAGGGACTATATATGTTATTATCCTAGAAGTTTAATATCTTTTATTTATTTAACACATTTGGAAACCCTAAAATACCCCTAACATTTTAACTTAAATACTATTATGTCCTCATCGATCATAATCCTCCACCCCGATATATATAACCCATTTACTTTCCAAATCTCTAGTGGACGACTACACTTAAAAATCCAATTTCTTCTTATCCCTTCCTCAACGGTGCCATAATCCTATTAGTCACGCGGCAGCCACGACGGACCGCCGACGGCATCATAGCCGTAACTCCAACTGTTGATTCATACATAATTTTATACTAGAAGCCGGTTCGTGGTGATTTTTATTTTTAAGATCTGATTTAAATTCGATATGTGCTAGGGTTTAAATTATTTTTCTTAACCATGATTATTTTCATGCTTATATCGAATCAATTAGGTTATGGCCATGCTGATATATTTTGATGCAATATGTTGAAGAAGGTAAACTAGGGTTTTTGGTTTCTAGATTTCTTGTTATTCATGATGTATCTCGACTGACGGTCTGAATATCTAATGCTTGGAATAAATTATCTCCTTCGCAAGGCTTTCTTTCTGTTGTCATTATTGTGAATTTTTTGTGCTATTTTTGGAAATATATTGTAATTTCCGTTTAATTCTCTTACAACATAACTTCTATACCTATGATGTTTAAGATTCAAGTTCTTATAGCAGAGGCTTATTGTTGTTTCAGCTAGCCATGTAAATATTTGTTATATAGTTTTCCTTGCATCCGTGTATTAATTCTTCTTTTGTATTGTTTTTTATTTGCAGGTGTGGACTACTAAATTTATCTTTAGTGGTTTGACATTTTATTAACATGGCTTCGCTGAAAGAAATCCTACCTCCTGTAAAATCCGGAAACCTTTCATTCTATGACCATACAAGTGACCCGTGGTTTAAGAATCTGGTTGGTTCATCTGAGGCAGAACAATCTCATGAGGTCAAACACAAACTTGTACCTTGCTACATGCAGCGTCAAAATTTTATTCCCCGAAAAATTGAGGATTTTGGTGATGGAGGTGCTTTTCCAGAGATTCACATAGTTCAATATCCTCTTGACATGGGTAGAAACAGATCAGCTAAGCTTGGGTCCAAGATTCTACCAGTAACTGTTGATGCACATGGGAATGTGGCCTATGATGCTATTGTGAAGCAAAATGAGAATGCCAGGAAGATTGTTTACTCGCAACATAAAGATCTTATTCCAAAGTTTTTGAAGAATGATGAAGAGAAAGAAGATAGCGACGAAGAGATGCAGAAAGAGATTGATGAAACTACTCAAGAAACAAAAGCTGCCCTTGAAAAGATTGTTAATGTGAAATTGAGTGCTGCTCAGCCTAAGAATGTACCCCAGCAGTCATCAGATTCAAAGTATATCAAGTATAAGTCATCGCAGCAATCAGCAGCTTTTAATTCTGGTGCTAAGGAGAGAATCATTAGAATGGTGGAGATGCCTGTGGATCCGCTTGAGCCACCAAAGTTCAAGCACAAGCGTGTTCCGAAAGCTTCTGGTTCTCCGCCTGTACCAGTAATGCATTCCCCACCTAGGCCTGTGACTGTGAAAGATCAACAGGACTGGAAAATTCCACCTTGTATATCGAATTGGAAAAATCCGAAGGGTTACACAATCCCTCTAGATAAGCGTCTTGCAGCTGATGGAAGAGGTCTTCAGGAGGTTCAGATCAATGACAACTTTGCTAAACTGTCAGAGGCTCTTTATGTTGCTGAGCAGAAGGCTAGAGAAGCTGTTGCAATGAGATCGAAGGTACAGAAGGAGATGCTTATGAAGGAGAAGGAGAGGAAAGAGCAAGAACTGCGGGCTTTAGCTCAGAAAGCCCGCTCTGAGAGAACGGGGGCTGCACCCCCGGCTTCTGTTCCAATCCCATCTGACAAGCGTGGAATGGATACTACTGATATGAGAGGGGATTATGAGCATGTGAGAGAGAAAGAGAGGGTTGTGCCAAGGGAAACAAGAGAGGAAAGAGAAGAGCGGTTGCAGAGGGAGAAAATTCGGGAGGAGAGACGTCGAGAGAGGGAAAGGGAGAGAAGGTTGGAGGCAAAGGATGCTGCAATGGGAAAGAAGAGTAAGATTACCAGAGACAGAGATCGTGATATTAGTGAGAAAGTTGCTCTTGGTATGGCCTCTACTGGCGCTGCCAGAGGGGGCGAGGTTATGTATGACCAAAGGCTGTTTAACCAGGAGAAAGGAATGGACTCTGGTTTTGCAACTGATGACCAGTACAATGTGTATGACAAGGGCTTATTTACTGCTCAGCCCACACTTTCAACACTGTATAGGCCTAAGAAAGATGGTGATGCTGACATGTACGGTGGAAATGCAGACGATCAGTTAGATAAGATTATGAAGACTGACCGCTTTAAACCTGACAAGGGATTTGCAGGTAGTTCTGAGAGGTCTGGTCCAAGAGATAGACCAGTTGAGTTTGAGAAGGATGCAGAAGAAGCTGATCCATTCGGCCTTGATCAGTTCTTGACAGAGGTGAAGGGGGGAAAGAAAACATTGGACAAAGTAGGTTCGGGAGGTACAATGAGAGCAAGTGCTGGATCTTCCCTGCACAATGATTATGGAGCCTCTGGTAGAACTCGCATAGGATTCGAAAGGGGGCGATAAATTTCCCTTCTTCAAGTATTGTGTACATTATTTCACCTGTGGATGCTTGAGTTCCCTTTTTAAGTTGATCATAAGGCTTATTTTACGGTACTACTGTTTCTGAGCATGACAATGTATTTTGAGTTCTTGTGATTTCCCTTTTAATTATGTTGCTGACAACTCAAAATATATTTAGAAAGTAGAAAATTTCAGCCAATCACTGCTATTCTGTAAAATAAGCAGCAAGATGGTCTAATTAAGCCAGACTTAGAATTCTTTTTGATAATCTTATAATCTGTGTGCATAAGCAGTAGTTGTGTTCCAGTTTGAATGCTCCTCATGAGCTCTGCTGAGTTCTTGTTACCCTTCTGACTATCCTGCTATCAACACACACCACCAGGAAAGCGGAGTTGGAGTAGTGGCGGGGGAGAAATTATGGCAGGTTATGAAGGCAAAGGCAGTTGCCATCCCTAGTCGTATTCTGTTTGTTATTGAGGGTTAATAAATAACTGATTAAAAATATATTTAAATTCTTTTTATTTTTTGGATTAATTTAAAATTTTAATTAAAAAAAATAAAGCCAATCATCTAATGATGCTAAGCTGATCTTTCCCAAGCCCGGAAAGTGTAAATTGCTGGTGGTTCTACACGTGGATGACAAAAATTTCTAATCGGAACATATATAACTGAATTCGTCATAAGAAGGTAATTACCATATCTGAATAAATATTTAATTTTTGTGTGGTTTAAATTTGAATTGTCACAATCGTTCTACAGTAAGGCGGGTTTTATTTTACGAAAAACACCGTGGTTGGTTCGGTTATTTCATGCTCAATTATTTCATATTATATTACTTGATAATTCCGTTATTTTAACAACGATGTATATCATCTATACATAGAATATACCTCAATAATTATGCAATGTATCACTTATTAATGGACTTCATAATAATTATGCAATATGTCTCACTCATTTACGGACTTAACAATAATAAAATTGTATAATAATTATGTAAAATGATAATATTTTTGCAAAGACTCTGAACATACAATAAATTATTGCTATAATATTATAGAAAAATTTGGTGGTTAGGACAAATTTATAAAACTAAAAATTGTAAAATAGTAAGGTAATAAGTCTAATGAATAGGTCACTCAATTTATAATTCAAAACACCTCGATAACATAATTAAACTATACATCAATTATATAATTGTAGTGTCAACATGCATGCAATATGTACACGTATATCAACCAATACATTTTATTTACAATGCATATGATTGTATCATAACATTACATAACTTTATTAGGAATTAAAATAACCAATAATCTTTTTCTTATTCTTTATCTTATTATCATCTTTCATCTCATTCCAACCAATCTACATTTATTTATAATCATTTCAATTCAACCTCCATTCCTCTCATTTTTATTCATAACTTATTCACGATTTCACCATCATTTATATATCATTCTAAAATCAATCATCAAATTTTTTTGACTTAGTTATGGCCCTAACTCTTCATTATCCTATATTCGATACGAGCAATGACAAATTATTAACTATCCATAATTAATCTAAGCCCAATTACACTATATATTCACCAATAAATCATCTAAGCCAAATCAACATATTTATCAATAATCAATTCAATCTATATAACTACATAAATACAAATTCATATACCATTCAATACAAATTAGTGTGCATATTAATACCATTTATATAATCATACATATAGCTCCAATCACTTCTTAGGGCAAATGTACACTTTTTTTAATTCTCCATTTCCTAATTAC
>JAWDEX010202582.1:0-11428 GCA_035221805.1 Trichilia hirta
GAAATCACCGTATTTTTCTACGTTAGGATTTTTCCCGTGCTTTTAATCAAACTTACCTTTGCCCCTCTAATTCTAATTTTCTCCAGTATCTTCCTTACATAAGTCTCTATAATCTGCAAATCAGCAGAGCAAGAACTGTAATCTCTGGATCTGATCTCGTTTAATTACGATCGTAGGTTGATCGCGGGGCATCTTGGCTTAACGCCTATTTTTGGGTCTCTCCAGAAACTGCATGAAGTGGTGGACACCATTAGTTCATAGCAATCACTCATTCCCTTGTCGATATGGATATCGGCCTTGCCTTTTTCTTTCTGCAGACTGGTGAATTGAGTATTCTTGATAGTAGCTACCCCAGTTGGGTATTAGACTTTTCGATCCCTCTCCTACTGTGAACATTCAGCTCTCATTTTCGCGATTTTTGGTACGAGTTAGTGTCTTTCTTCGCCTTTTTGCTGTTGTACTAACGTCTTTAATCTCGCAGCCTCCCTTTTTAGCTGTTGATTTTTTCAGTCCAACTTAAGTTTCTTTTGGTTATCAACTTTTCTTGCACTTTTATACTCTGCTGGCCCTCTTTTCATCTGTCATGACCCACATCCTTTGGTTCTAACAGTCGCTCAACTGACCAAACTTGAGATAGTGTAATCCTGTACCTCATTTTTGTTGGACGATTCTATAGCAATTCTCTTTTCATCAATATTGACAAGGCCCTCAACCTTTTCTGTTTGCACTTTTCTAAAATGATAACTACGATTATGCCTTGTTACTTTTATATAGAACGCTTTTCAGGTTTTCTATTCAAGTTTTTAGTTCGTTTTTCACAGATGGTGCCAACTGTTAATACCTAAATTCTCCCTGGGCAAAAAATTCAGTGCACCACACAGGTTTTATTATTGCGATTGATATAGAGATTATGCAAAATAGTGTCCAGCTCCAGACAAAAACTCTTGAGAGACTACCTAAAATAAAAAAAAATGAGTTAGGAGTGACGTTGGATTACTGACATATAAACTCCGATATTCAAGTTAGTGAATCATCTAAGGTCAAGTTAAACAGAAAATAAATTAGGAATGTTTGAGTAATTTATTGATTCGGGATGCTGGGTTTAGAAAATATTTGTGGGGGAGGGCTAGTCTTTACTAGTTGAACTTCCTTTTTTCTCTCATAAAGTTAAAAGAGATCCAAAATCCAAAATCTCCAAAAAATCCCCTTCTTCGTATAGCGATTTCTTTATTTATAAGGCCTTTATACATGCGAACATCGGAGAACGAGAGCCTGATTAGACAGAGTAAGGTATGGTCATCTGACAGATTCTTTCACTAATCCCTTATATCGAATTAGGGTGGTGTAATAAATACTTATAGTTTGTAGAATATGATGCTTCTTAATACAATAGGACGCTTAAGTTATTCTTTAGAAAATATACCTACTAGTCCCATCCGATTCTCCCATTTTTGAAATACTAAATTGAGTCATTTCGATGATTAAAGTAGTGGTCAGAACACTAAAGTGATCAAAGCTGGATCAAATCGCTCACTTAATCACAATTAGGATAAAAAAATATAGAATCGATAAAAATCATCAATAAATATAATATTTATTAAATAGGAAGTAAAATAATATACTATTTTATTACTTTGTTTTTTTAAGGGAAAGCTGTCATTCTCCCTCCTTTTTTTATTTTTTTATTTTTTTTCTTTAATCTTATTGGCCTCCCTGTTGGAGTTTTGCTTATATATATATATATATAATAAATGATAATATATATATATAATAAATGACAATCAAAATTATCATCATCTTGCCATTTTTTTGATAAATGCCGTATCATTTAAAATAAAAATTTAAAATTTATAACATTACTCTTTTCTTTCTCTTTTCGATTCTCTCATGAGATTTGATTTTAGTATCGATTCAAGCATTAATTATTTGGATATATAATAAATTTTATGGCATTAATATCATAATATAATTTGGAAATTTATTCCTTATTGGAAATCCCGGTTTGGGTAAGCTTAATTTCTATAATTACTACCAGAATTCAAAATAAAAATCAAATTGTATCCAAGTATATATAGTAACTATTTAAATAAAAAAAATGTACCTTCTATTTGAAGAATATCAAACGCTGTATCTAATAAATTTATGAGCAAAATCACGACACCGGGAAACTCATTTTCTTCAGAAATCCATGGATCTTACTTGCCATCGGCAGGTTCATGAGATTGTTCTAGTTTATATCATAACCATTGTCCTTATCTTGTTTCTCCTAATCTGGCTCTACGAATTATGTTCATGGATGTACAACTCATTATATCTATGGTTGCAGCAGCAGCAAGGAATTAACAGCGAAACAGCGAATGATCCTGAATTTGGTTCTGTCGACAATATTCATGAGCTGTTCTTGAGAGTGTGGGAAGATTTAGGGTTTTGGGTTCAACCGCAGACGTTAAGAAATCAAAGGAAAAAGGCCATAGAAAAGTTTCCTCAGCCTGAGAAATATGATATTGATAACAGGAAAACGAGGGCTACTGGCTGTGCTATTTGCTTGGAGGAATTTGCGAATGGTGATTTGTTTAGGGTCTTACCAGTTTGTAAACATGTCTATCATTCTCAATGTATCGATAGATGGTTCTTGATAGATGAAATGAGATGCCCTATTTGTCGTAGCTCTATTTAGATTGGCGAAAACCATGCATGCAAACAAAATTATGTACCTAAATGTGAATATCATGAGTTTCTTATATTTAGTTTCATCCCTTTGAGTTCGATTATGCTTGATTATATGGGCAAAAAGGCAAAGATAAAAATCATTTTGCTTCTCTTAATCCATTTCTTTTTACAGTTAATTATTTTTTCAGTGCAGTCGAAGGAATTTTTTAAAGAAGTTATAGCAATCCCAAAATAGCTCTAAGTACTATTACTTATGGCATTGAGGATATGTGGGTATAGGACTACGAAATTAATGCTCTTTGGCTAAAAATGATGCTTGATTGAAGGAAATAATCCTAATGATTTCACACGGTAATTAATTATATTAATGCATTGGCTAATACTAATCCTTATTATTTATCATAAATACGTTCAAAATGTTATTATGGGGCATGTTTGTATTAATTGACAATATATTCATGCATTATATATTTATGATTTGTATACAGTCGTATTCGCTTTGATCTTCGATGGATTGTACAGAGTAAATTTGTCTGGGATTTTCACCATTTTTATAAATTTATTTTGTATTTATTTAAGGATTAAATATCAAATATGGAAAGAAAAATTTCTTTATTTTTTATTTACGTAAAAATGCAGTGAAATTTTAGCTTGTAAAAATGCTGGTCATTTTTATAAAAATAGTCAATAGTATTTGAGAGATTTGATTGCAAAATTATAAATTAATAATAATTAAATATCATTAGAAAAAGCAATATATTAAATTGATAATTTTACCATTGAAAACTAATTATTCATACATACCTTTTGCTATAAATGACGAAAAACTTTCACTTAAGTTTTATAATTAAGCTAATACAGTTCAAATTTATCTTTTATTAATTATCTTAAGTTTTATGTTTTTATTTATTTAATATTTTTATGTGCCATAATTTTATATATATAGTACTTATATTAAAAATTTGTATCTTTATTATTATACAGTTAATTTGTAAAGCATTGTTTTACTGAAGAACAACCAATCTCCAAATTATTAACTATACACAAAATATGTAATTACAAGTAGATTAAATTATTTTTATAGTAAAAGAATTAATACATATTAAATTACGTTTACGATATGTTTGAAATTGAAATTTATCAACTTTAAAGTTGTAGCTATTGTAAGACAGAAATAGTATATGAATATTAATAAAAACACTAGTATTATGGATATAAAGTTAATTTATATAAACACATTGTATAATTATACTAATAAACGGAGTAGTATTATGAGAATAAATTTATATGATAATATTGTATAATTATTATATACTTATATTTTTACTGAAGTAAGTAAAAATTGACTAAAGTGAAAAAAATAAATTATATAAAATATATGATAATTATAGAACACTATTACATTAATTTGTATATAATATAATTGTAATGAAAAAAATGAATGAATTTCACTAAAAATTGACTTGTATTAAATATTTTTTTATTTGTTATTCAAAATTAAAGGGAACCCTAATATGCAAAGACTTGAATTAATTTTAAATTATCAAAATATTAAATAAAAAATATTTTTATTTGACTACATTGAAATTAGCAGTATATCAGTGTGATACAATATTTTTTCAAAAATAACACTATAGTATAGAAGTATTAAAAATATCTCAGTGAACTACAACTTACTGATGCCCATCCAACAATCTGTTAAAAAAGTTCAATGACAATTATACCCTTGAACATAAAAAATTGACAACATGACAAATAATAGCATTTAAAATTACATAGGACTTTAAAGTTTGATAAAATAATAAATAATAAGATAGTTATTACTTTTGTTTCATATGAGTCCTATATTATTAATTACCCCTTAATAAATTAAATATAAATTATTAAGTTTTACTTTATTTGTTTATAAAAAAATATAGTGACCCGTTAGATTAAATTAATATAATTAGTTATGATAAATTATTATAAAAATTAAAATATTTTTATTTTTTTAAGTAATTTTTTGATGCATAATTATAATTGCATTTACATTTAGTTTTATTAAAAATTAATAATCTAAGGATTCATATGAAATAAAAATAAAAATTATTCTTTTACTTATTATTTTATAAAAGTATAAGAACATAAATACTAATTACTTGACATGGGATAACTTTAAATTTGTATGTAAAAATTATTTTTTCTTGGTTCGACATTAAATTGTAATTTCTTAATATATTTTTAATATTTTTATATTGCATTGTTATGTTTAAAAGGATGTCATATCACATTAAGATACAGCTAATGTCGTTGTAGTCAAATAAAAATTTTCTTATTCAACAACACACTACAAATTAATTTACCCAATATCATAAATTTAAATTTTTGTGAGCATTAGTCAATTAAATGAAGTGGTATTACGAAAAAATGGGTAGAAATACCACCATCCAAATTTATATATCTGATGGGCCCAATACATAATAACAAATGCCGTCGTGTCATTATTTTGGTACAGCTATTGAGCCCAAAAAATAAGCCCAAACTGCTTAAAAAAAATAAAAAAAAATGGAAAACTAGGGTTTCCGTCTCTCTGTTACCTCTGCTGTACATTAATACGATACAAGCAAACACCAAGTGAGGCAAAAGAGAGACCGACTTTTGTTTCATCGACAACCCCGTAAGATTAAATCTCCCTTTCTCAAAGTTTATTGGGTTTGATTGATTCTTAGCTGTAATGGGAAGGAAATGGAGAAATGAATAATCGGATTCATATTTCAATATTCTGGTTTTTGCCATGTTTCTGTCCGTGTTACTGATTTTGTGAAATATAATAAACGTAGAAGGCGGCATAATGAATTAGAAACCATATCGTAGTTCAATTTTTTCTGGTTTTCTTTTTCTCTTTTCTTTGATTAATTTATATATAGTGCGTGTTCTGTCCGAGTTTAATGAGTTCATATTATATTGGTGTATCTATCATGGTTTTATTCAAAGATGTTTTTGTTTTTGAATACTGTCTGCTGAGTTATTAGTAAGAATGTGAATAGTGTATTTTGTAAGATTCAAGGATATGATATATGGAAATATTGATACCAAACAATTGCTATGAAAGTGCTGTATAACTAAAGCGTTTGGTGTGTTTTACAGATCCCGATTTGTAAAAAATAAAATTTTCATTTTTCATATTTTTAAATTATATTGTCAGATGTGTTATTTATCTCTATTTGTAATTGGAAAATGGATAACGGGTTCAAAACAATAACAAGCTGCCCCTATAATTAGATTATGACTTTTTAAATCTTATGTTCTTACAACAGGTAAAGAGATGGTTAAGCATAACAATGTTGTGCCTAATGGGCATTTTAAGAAGCACTGGCAGAATTATGTGAAGACATGGTTTAACCAGCCTGCTCGCAAAGAAAGAAGACGTATTGGTGGGTAGTTTATATATTGTGCTTCTTATATTTTCTTAGAAAGTTGTTAGATTTTGCATTTTGTTGTAACATATACTTATTTGGAAACTATTTAACTGATTCGGTTTTTTGAATATGTTACCAGCTCGTCAAAAGAAGGCCGTTAAAATTTTCCCACGCCCTACTTCTGGGCCTCTCCGCCCCATTGTTCATGGACAGACTTTGAAGTACAACATGAAATTAAGGGCTGGCAAAGGGTTTACCCTTGAAGAACTCAAGGTTGATTATTGCCTTTACATTTGTCATTTACTTATATTCTGATTGCCTTGTGTTGTATTGAAATGCTTCATCTTTGGTTTGCCGTTGTTTTGATTGAGCATCTTTTCTCAAAGAATCATTTGGGCTTTCTTAATTATGTTTCTGAAACTCACTCTTTCTTGGATCATATGACAAAATGTGATGTCTAGTTTTTAGCATTTGTTCAGTATACTGTATTGGATCTTTTTTTTTTGGGTTCATTTTCAATTTCTGTTGTATTAAGAAAAGAATTGTGCAATTAGAATATAGTGTTTATCCATCAATGAAGTAGAACGTAGTTGTTTCTATATTGCTAAGTATTTAGTATTTTTTGGAATGTCCTTGTTAAATTAGGCTTCCTGTGGTTGCTGTGTGTTCTTTTGTATCTGTTTATATTATTGATCTTGTATTTTTTTACTGTGGATATAACATATTTTTGTCCAAAGCAGGCTGCTGGTGTTCCCAAGAAACTAGCCCCAACTATTGGCATTGCAGTTGACCACCGCCGTAAGAACCGGTCACTGGAGGGTCTCCAAGCTAATGTACAGAGGCTGAAGACTTACAAGGCGAAATTGGTTGTCTTCCCAAGACGTGTTCGCAAGTTTAAGGTAATTAAATGACAGACATGTTGGTTGCGCACTGTTGCCATGTGTTTTTATGCTGAAATTATATTATTGGTTCTTTTCTGGATTTAGGCTGGTGATTCTTCTCCTGAGGAGTTGGCAACAGCTACACAAGTACAAGGACCTTACATGCCTATTACTCGTGAGAAGCCTACTGTGGAGCTTGTTAAGGTTACTGAACAGATGAAATCATTCAACGCATATAACAAACTTCGAGTGGAGCGGATGAATGAGCGGCACATTGGTGCCAGGATGAAGAAGGCTGCAGAGGCTGAGAAGGAAGAGAAAAAGTAGTCTAACGTTCATGAGGCAGCTTTCTGAGGCCTGATATGATACCTGCTTTTTGTTTTTAAGTTTTGATTCTGTTATAGTTTTTTGAAACTGTTAGTACTACTATTGATTATTTTGATCAGTTTATGAGCAGTAGAATTTTGTCTGCCTGTTTTTCTTAAAATTTTATGGACGAATTAAGCTCTTCTAAGCTATATGGTATCATTGTTTTTTCGTGAGGTATATGCTTGTTGCTTCTCATACATGGTTCCTGTGATTCCTAGTGTCGGGCTGTTTAATATGTCTTGGCATTGTTACTTGCAGAAGTTTGTTGACATGTTTGTGTGCCAATTTCTTTTGATAACTTGACGAGTTCAAATGGGGAGCCTCATCATTCTTAAAACAAACTTTTACGCATATGGAATTTGTTTCCACATTAATGCTTGGTTTCAATGGAGAGAAATTGAATCATAATGTTGTTGACCTAGGTTTCATAGTTCCCCCGAATATTCTTCCCAAATAAAAATGTACACTTTCTTATTCTTCCTACATAAAAAACAATCTTAACAAATAATAAATTAAAATTTAGGAGGGAAACAAGGTTTTAGGAATAGAAAATGGAGTTGAAGCCTGAAAGCTCTCGACGGTCACATATTCCCTCTTTATTGCCTTGCAAGTATCCATTTTAAGCACAAAGTTTTTCAAAGATCATATCCTCATTTGTTTATTTCCACATCAAAAAATCGCCATTTACAGCAAAGACAACAAATTAAAAGCAGAAACTGTTGGTTCACAAACCAATGTATAAATACTGATCAGTTGATTGAAGGTAAAGAAGAGTATCACTGGCTCACAGCGTACCATCACCATTACCAGGTCAATATTATTGTTTCTGTTAGTAGTTGTAGTTCTTAGTATAAGCTTTTATGGAATTGAAGAGGAAAGAAATTTCTGGTCAATTGATAGGAATTTATTCTATAGACTTTAATTAAAATTGTACAATTTTTTTTTAAAAAATTATGACTATAGAATAAATTGGAATTGCATTTGATAGCACTTGCAAATCACATCGGGGGTTTCATTGAGTGAAATTCTATTTTTAATGACTTAAATGTGTCGTAATAGACAATCCACGTGATTATCATGGACTAAAATGATAATTTCTTTTTACGGCGATTGTTTATGTAATTTTTTTTAAAGTGTCTTTAATATATGTTTTGAATAAAAATATAGATATAATTAATTTTTTATTAAAATAATTTTTTTTAAAAAGATATTAAATATTTTAATGATTTATTTAATAAATTATCTTTTAAAAGCAACTCCTAATTTTTATTGCTGCTAAAACTCAAAATAAACAAATCTAAATTTAATTTCATCAAATACAAACTTAATTCAACATTATGAAACAGGCTATTTTCAACTTTTTCATACAAATCTAAATGATTGGCACTGTAATTTTAAATAAATATGTAAACAAGCAAAGAAATTCAATTCTAAAAATTAATGATTCTAATTATTTTCGTTATTATTGACATTTAATCCATCATTATCTTAATTGTTAAATTTATATTTATATTTTTGTAAAATTTAATTAATCACTTGAACATTTATTTATGTGTGTTGATTATCATTCAGCCAAAAATTGATGAAGAATTTGACTGCGTGGGTATCTACAAACAAACTGTTTTTCATAACGTTTTATTCATTACAACTTAATCATTTTTTTCTCAAAATTTGAGTATGAAATTTCATTTATTGAATATCATTCCATAACTTTCTTTGTTTTGCAGATGAGTCCAAGTTCTACGCCCAAATCGAAGAGAAATAGCACATAACATAATTTACCCATTTTGAAACTTCGAAGCTGATACAAGACGTACGCGGGGGATTGGTTCCTATTCAGAGAAGTAAAGTTATTCTCGCAAAATTTCACCATGGAAATATTTTTCATCGGCTTACAAAAGAAAAAACTGAAAGACATGTAAGTAATCGGTTCATTACTTGTCGTTAATTGCATATCTTATTTCGGAGAAAACATATCATCTATCTATCCATCTATAGATTTTGTAGCAATGTATACAAAGGATTTTTCAGTATTCGGAGTAAGAGCAATCATCAACTTACAGAATCCATCAGTGAAGAAGAATCAAGTTAGCATTGTTGAGAATAAAGTAATATCACACCGGAGCTGCAATGGTGGAAAACTACTGCTTTTTGACTGCAGAAAATCATGTAAACAGCATTTCAGTTTAGTAGAAGCAGGCAAACCGGGAGACAACTCAGCTTTAGCTCCGAAAAACAGTGAAGGATAAAGCATTCCTTCTGTCCTTAATGCAAGAAATTTTACAGGCTTTGAGATGAATTGTATACTGACTTTTGATGCTATACACTGGAGAACCATTTGCTCATTCTCGGTTTCTTTTGTAACTGTGATTAATTATACACTCATGTTATTGCCCTTATAAAGACTAGGAAGAAATCAATTCAAGCAACCGACATCTTCCTTCTTTCTTTCATTTCTTAAGTTGGTATCAGAGGCATTTAAACTTCAGAGCTTCAAAAATGGCCGCTAACAGCACTGATTCAAGTGCAGACCAGGTAAATCCTAACCAAATGAAATTACAAACCAACAATGCAATATTTGTTTTCTCAAAAGCATTTGAACTTCAGAGTTTCAGAATGGGAAAGCTAAAAGAAAGCACTGGCATCTTGTGGAAGCTGATTTGTCCCTCCTAGCTGAGGCAAATATGCCACTAAATTTTTGGGAAGAAGCTTTTAGCTATGCCATCTATCTTATCAACAGAGCTTGTATACCAACTCTCAAGAGCAAAACACCTTTTGAATGCATTTATAACAATAAACTGGATCTTTCTCTCATTAAATTTGTTTGCGGTGAATATTTTTTATACCTGAGACTGTACAACAAGCATAAGTTCAACTTTTATTTTTCAAAATGTGTCCTGATAGGTTTAAGTTCTTTGCACAAGGGTTACTCATGCCTGCATCATTTAGGAAAAATTTTTCATGTCAAGACATGTAATCTTCAATGAGTTTAACTTTCCTTTTGAAAGTGACAGAAACTTTCTGAATAATGACTCAAAAACTGATCCTAAGATAGTCTTATAAATCATTTCATATCCTTTACCTTTCTTCTGCAAAGGATGTCTTATGGCAGCTCAACAAATTATCAATCTTCTTCAGCCAGCTTGGCAGTAAACTTCTAAGATCAACTTGATAATACAAGAGATCATCAACAGAACATAAGTGAAAGCGATCTCTCTGATATAAATTAAACATTAGCATCAAACACACCAGTTACTTCATGAACAAGAGATTAAACGATCCCAAAAATCACTGAACAAATTCAGCCTTCCAAACTAGCTTCAATCCATCCAATGATTACAAGAGCCAAGGCTGGAATCTTTAAGCCAAAAATCTATACCACAAGCTCTATCAATACAATCCCAACAAGTATAAAAGAAGCATTGCAAATTGATAAATGGAAATAAGCAATGCAAGAGGAATTCGTTACTTTACAAAGAAATGATACATGATCTCTAGTTCCTTACAATGATAGTTTCAAGGTTGTACGAAATAAATGGGAGTTTAGGATAAAGCAAAACCAAAATGGAAGCATAGCAAGATATAAGGCCCGATCAGTGGCCAAAGGTTTCCATCCATCACTGAGAGTTAATTTTAATGAAACCTTTAGTCCTATAATCAAACCAACAACAATTAGGATTATCTTAACCCTCGCTGTAACAAAGAATTGATAGTTGAGACAAATTGATATCAGTAATGCCCTCTTAAATAGCACACTGACAGAGACTATCTATAAGTAACAACTAGACGAATTTGTAGACAAATCTAAACCATGGCACGTACGCAGATTAAAGAACGCTATTTATGGTTTAAAACAAGCACTAAGAGCTTTGTTTGAAAAACTCAAAATAATTTTAGAGTTATGGAATTTTAGAAATTCAAAATCAGATTCCTGCTTATTCATCAAAAGAGTTGAAGACAAATATTGTGTTGTTAATTATCTATGTAGATGATATGATAATAATAGGAAACAACACTCTGCTAATAGAGAAAATTGTAGGAAGGAAATAATTCTTTTACTTTAAAAGATCTGGGCCAATTGAGCATGTTTCTAGGGATAGAAGTTACAAG
>JAWDEX010202601.1:0-11428 GCA_035221805.1 Trichilia hirta
AGAATAATTTAAAAATTAAGTCTTATATTATTATCACAAACTCTGTACCTCAGACTTTGTTTATGAAGAATAGATAAAATTTATAGAGGATAAAATCGGGTTATGATATATAGAATGAGAAAGATGAGTGCCTTTTGTTTATTTTTTGAAAAATTACTTAATCATAAAAAAAATAGAAAAAGGACCCCTCTATATATTTTCTTTTGATTTACTAAAGTACCCTTGATAATTTAATCAAATACAAATTGATCCCAAAGCTTGTCAAAGAAGCTTTAGAATAGTAAATACAAGATGTCAATTAGGTCTATATATTTTGACTTTACGACAAATAAGTTTTAATTTCAGTCAAACTTGTTTGACCAATCTCATTTTAATTTGATTTATATTTAAATATTAATAAAATATTATAACTTATTTTAAATTATAATCAAATGAATTTATAAAGCTTTCGCATTAGTTAAATAATTTAACATGTAAATCATTTATATTTTTAGTCAAATATTATCTTTGAGAATACTAGTTTTCTTATGAATAATATTTAATTTCTTTCATAGCAAAAAAGATAGAAGTTATTAGTTATGACCTCTTAAATTTATTGTAAAATTAGTTGTGAGTAAAAATCATTCTCATCAATCTCGTTTCAAATAATTCGGATACTCAATGATTATAATTAATGTTTAACAATATGTCATAGTTCTTAAACTATAATGAAGAAACTCTTCACTAAACCTTTTAGGTTTAATTATATATTTTGTATGAATAATCTCCTTTTATTGATCTAATCTTAATTAAATTAGGGTTCTAAGATATCAAAACTCTAAATTTAATAATATACGAATAATTAGTCAATACGTACTGAACTTGTTACTACGAACTCTTTATATGATATTTATATTTTGACTAAAGAATTTATTTTCAACCATTTACTAATATTCTACTAAAAACTCGATATAAACTGAGTCAATAAAATCTCGAAATTCTCTGTATCGAATTGTTAGATTTTATCTAATATTATCTACATCTCAATATAAATAATATATGATCAAACTGACTTATATGTACGAGATATGATTAGTCTCATATTTATACATCATATGAATTATGTATATTTATACCGATTAATAATTATGATATCTCATGTCTAAGGAGTAATTAACATACTAGTATAATTGTATGATAAATCATTAACTACATATTTTTATGTGATTCATCACATCTTTGATCATGTTCAAAAAATAGATCTCTAATAAACTATCATATCACTCACACTAATATCATCTCACGATATTCACCAATGACATTCAGTGTGTCTACAATGCGACTTTAATGCCTAGTTAATATTGCATCTATAGAGAATAATTTAGTTAATTCAATTATTTTGAATATTTTATATTATATTCTATTATTAGTATGATTAATAATTTCTTGATTAATAAATATGTATAATATATTTTATAATAGTAATTTAATACAATATGTCTAAAATCGATAATACGAATAATTTTAGAGCATATTACACTAATACTGTCTACTGCCTATAAGTCACTGGCTCATTCTTCAACAGCCACACAATTAGAGCACTAGGCTTCTCCCACTGCTTGGGAGCCTAACAAATAATTTAAAATGCCTCGACTTTTTTAGAACATGTGTGAGTCAAATAGCAAAGATTTGAAACACTTTTTTTTATATTATAAGACCAATCATATAGACAGTTGATTATTTTAACCTATAGAATTCTTTTAAGTCCTTTTTTAGCAAATAAATTAAATACATTCTAATTTTGTAAAGATGAATAAAAGGGCTTATATAAAAAATAAGCTATAAATAATTCAAAAAATATTATATTAACGAAAAGGGTTGAAACTTTCTTTTACAGTTTTCTATTATTTAATTTAATATTATATTAAATTTAAAAAATTAAAATTAAAAGAGTACATAAAAATATTTGTTTTTCTCAATTTACTGTTACTCTTTAATTTTTTATTCAGGTCTATCCTATTAAGGTACTTAAATTTGATCAGTGATCTATTTTTAAGTTTCATTGTAAATTTAATTGATTATTTTTGATTAAGTAAATTAATTATTTAAATTGCACTCTAAAGATAGAGCATTTCTCATTTTTATTTGAACTTATATACCAAAAATAAGGGTATCTTTAATTATAGTCCCTTCAGGATTATTATTGTAAAATTTTTAATTTTTATTCTATTATTTTTATTATTTTATTTTAAACTTAATTTTTTATTTTATTTTATACTTTATTATTAAAAAATAAATAATAAAATACTAAAATTCTAATAAATAATAAGAAAAAATAATTAACTTGATCGTATAAAAAGCATGTTAACTATCGCTCTCCTTAAGCCGAAGAGTCATCTCCTTCGTATGACTTTCATTTTCAATTGTTCAAGGATGCAACTGATAATGCTCGTAATTCTCACAGATGCTCTCCTCGACTCTCAAAACAAATTAATATATAAACTATTAAAATGTATAAACATAATTTCTTTTTCTTTTTCTCTCCCTCCTCACAAATGAGCATAAGTTCTTCTAAATAATAGTAAAATAGTTTAAGATATTAAAATAATATCTTAAAAATAATTTAAAATGTTATTTATAACTCATTTATTAAATTTTAATAATAATAACATATTTAAACTTTATAAACATTAATACTAATAAAAATAATTTAATTTTTTATAACTAAAAATAATAATAAAAGTTATAATTAATAAAAATTATAGAAGTATAATTTATAAAAACAATAAAAAATTTTAAAACCTTTTTGTCCTATAAAGAGTCCTTCTTGACATATTGACTTGATTAAAGCTGTGAAACCACTTATTTTGTATGAGACTGAGTGACGCTATTAAAATCTCTCTTAAATTTTTATAAAACTGCTTTATGTTGCTTTATATTTTTAAACTTAATTAAAATATACTAAAAAAATAAAAAATTATTTAAATCCCAATATTTCATCTTTATCCTCTTTTTCTTTTTTTTCTTTTTTATTTACCTTATTTTAGAACAAAAATTATCTATAACTTATTTATATTCTACTTTTATTTCTCAATTTATAATTTTCGTTTCGATTCAATTTCACTTTAAAATTTCATATTAAATATTTTATTTTTTTTATGTATTGACAATGGATTTAAATAAATAATAATTATATATAAATTACATATCTATTATATTACCAATCACAGGGTAAAAGAATAATAAATTCGTTATATTCATTTAAAATATAAAATTAAATATGATTTTTTTTTTTTAATACTAGAAAGAGGATTTTTTTCAGTATTGTCATGGTGACTTTCTCAAGAGTTCGTTTATTAATTACGAGAGAATTAATTTTTTATTTTTCTTTATTGTTATTACCAAGTGTTATATGTTATACTTGATTTGAAATTTTTTCAATGTAATATTATATTCTAGTGAAAATTCTTTAATTCTTTTTGTGGGGTTTATAAAGATTAAAAGGTAAAGGGTTGTTTATGTTAGTACTAGAATAATTTTATTTTATTTTTTAATAGGTGTATTTAGAGGAGTGGATTTTGGAGAATAAGAGAAGGGTGGTGGTAGTATTACTCTATAATAATATATACGAATGACACATAAAGGGACAGGGATCATTTAGCGTTTGTTTATAATTGCCCAAACACCGTTTAGGGCATATTTACTATAATTTACTTTTATTAGTTACAAAAATAAAATTATAAAAAATATTAATAATAGAATTTACTCATTTTTTAAGTAATATTTAATATTTTGATTTTTATCTTATAACAATTGTGTAAGTATAACACTCTAATATTAAATATGTCATAAAATAATTATTTTCCCGTTAAACAAAGAAATTGTGTAAAATAATATATATGTGTCTATTATGCAGTAAAATTATAATAAAAAATAATGATTAAAATGACTTTTTTATTATTATTATTAACTTGAGTAGTAGAGGTTTATACAGATGCCAATTTTGGTTTCTTTAATTCCCAGTGATGTAGTTAACCAAATAAGTAGATCCAAGGGTAGATGAAATTGCTGAAAAAATAAATTGATACATTTTTGTAACAATAACCTTAGAAATGCAAATTTATATGAGAATGTTATATGAATGGTTCGTATTCCTTTTCTAAAAGAAAGAATAAACTAACTTAAAAATAAACTTATGTCGGTTGAGAGCTTCTTACTAGCCAAAATTCAAGTAAAAACTATAGTAATTTTATAACACTTGCTCTTATGCTTATGGTAAATGTTACGTCAGTTAGAAATTTCAACTGCATCTGCAATCTATGTATCTTCTCTTTTTTATATATAGTTTTACTTCACTTTTAAGTAAAATTAATTAGTAAAAATATTTAGTTACTTCCAAAATTTCTACTTATTAATACAATGCCCTCATAGTGAAGAAACAATCTTGTCCTTCAACTTATTAATACAATACCCTTATAATGAAGAAAGGATTTCGTCTCTCATATTTGTAAGAAATTGTTCATATATTCATTCAATAAATTATAACATATAGTATTATTTTTTTAAATTAAAACTAATTATATTTATGTTTAAAATAAACAAAATTTACATTACAAAATAAGGTTTGGTCAAAACTATTTTACCTAATTTATTTTTCTTTCTGGAATATTGTACTAGTGTTAAAGTATAACTGATGGGAAAAAATTAAAAATAAAAAATAAAAACTTTGTGGGCTTCTAACCCAATAGTATCTGTATACGGAGTTAAAGCCCGTAAAGGAGCAATCAATATTTCCATGGTGATAGTACCCATATTGGCAGCTTCGTAATTAGTTCGTTTTTACTAGAATCAGCAATGCGAAAACACCGTCGCCTTGTACCTCAAGCAACAAAGTAACAAAACAGCTGCCACCTGCTCACAGGTTCACCGCAGTTTCTTCCTGTGAAACGACATTCATGACTTGAGCCTTTTCGATGGAAGAAGATAAAAGAAAACTTCCCTCACTCCCACCTAATTACGTGACTCTCCTTCAACTCCAAGAGCGGTGGATCAAAGAGCAAGAGCAAAAGCAAAAGGGGAAAGGAGTAGAGGTATCGGAGAAATCGGAGGTAGGTGTTGATTGTCAGAGGACTGAGAAGAATATGGAGACCGAGGGATTGAAGAAAAACGTGAAGAAAGGACGAAATGGGAAGAAGCGGATGCAGGGAAAGAGAGAAGCTAGGGCACGGACAGAGGATGAGGTGAACGGAAGCGAAACACACGCCCCACAAACGAGTGTTGAGAAGGAGGAAAGTATGAAATCCATCTGTGTGAATTCCCCTGCTGAGTTTGAAGGGAAATTTCGTGACATGTCAATCAAGAGCGGAAGAGAAAGAGGGAGTGATAGGTTTGTGAGGCCACATGACGGGAGACTTTATCGCGTTAAGAATGGCAGTAACCGTCGCGATAATTGGCAGCGTGGAAGTGATTATAGAAGATTTGGCAACAGTCGCTGCCTAGAATGGAAGACGGGAAATGCGGGGATGGTTTGGGTGAAGAAAGGAGAGGTCTCTGGTGTTATTAACGGTGAGGTCCAGAGCTCCACTTACTCGTTGAAGGCATCGGAGTAATGAAGTGAGTTATCTTTAAATATTGGTTCTGTGAATTTAATTTCTTTTTTACTTTAGTACTTTGATTGAGGAACTATTTTATATTTTTCGACGAAGTGGACTTCTTGTTGCCTACTTAGAATTACAAGGAAAGATCATAATATAGTTGGGTTGGCAATTTGGATCAGGAGTCAGGATACTAATTCAATATAATTTGGGTTGAAAAAATAAATGACACGAATATGTGTTACCCATTTAATAATCTTGTCATACTAACCTGTAAAGTGATATATTGCAGGAAAAAGTTCACCGAAGTGAAATCAATTGCAGTGTCTTTCTGGCTGGACTCATTTAAATTGGGTTTTCTAGTAGTCTCCATACTAGTTCTACTTCTGGCTTCTCTGTATTTGCATGTTCCTCTCTTCTCTGTGATACTTTTTGTTTTTTCATATTATCATATTACAGATCACAAAACACCATGTGCCGATTTGAATCACTGTTTCTTCATATTCATAGGCTAAGGTCATTGTACTAAAGCAATTAAAATTCTATGACGCTCAGTTGTAGTTCAGCATTGTGCAAATATACTTTTGTTGAGAAAGTTTGAAAAACTAGTCATATTAAGGCTGACTATTGGAAAAGAACTGAAAGATGGTTTGTACCTTTTTTTTTTATACCCAGTACAATGAACTACAAATTTTTAGGCATGAGTATCTATGCATGTAATATCATCAAATTGAAGAATACAAATTTGTGGAATTTTTGGACTTGATGTGTTTTTAATAAGTGACTTAATAGCTTAGATTAGGTTATTTAATGGCAATTTGGGACTGGATTGTTGGTGCCAGGATGTAGATGTTGATAAGGAATGCTGGATATTGGTGGCAAAGGCTTTTATGTCTAAATCCCATATGAACTTCTTTTGTTTAGCAGTTAAGACTGAAGGACATGAAGCAAATGATTTGTTGGATAGAAGTCCATTCAATAGGCAACTGGAAATGAGAGAACTAGATAAGAACTTCTATCCTGAGCCGCTACTTTGGACCTTATAGTTTAGAGTTCTAAGTTTATGTCAGAGAAATTCGGTAGTTAAGCTTTTCTCTGGGGTGGTGCATATGTATGAAGATAAATCGGCCAAGTAATGGCCTAAGAATTGGTGAGGAGTAGGTAAGTGATTAAGCTTATATTGTAAACAAGAAGAATTTGTTGTGAATAATGATATTAATAAGTGTTACTTTTGAGGAGTCATCTCTAATTGGGTTTTAGATCTTGAAAAAGAAGAGAGAAATGAAAGAACTTGTTTTCTTCTCGTAGACTAGATATGGAGGAGAATTCTCTTGGTCAGTTCACCGACACACGTAAATTTTTAAAAAATTAGTAACAATTATCTATACCTATGGGATGGGTAAAGAATCGAGAAAGTATGGCCTAATTGAGGAATGAGGATATAGCTTTAAAGGTTTTCTCTAATTATGCATGTGTATGCCTGCCATAAAAATGAATGTTGTCACCATCACTGTACTGTTTCTCCAGCACTATTCTGCTTTCTGGAAATACAGTTCGATCAATGACTTTTAGTTGGCAAAGTTCTTTATTAACCTTTGCTGCTTTGCATCAATTTAGTGAAACATCTCGGAAATGCAGCCTTGCTGTGGACTATGGAAAAAGAAGGTTCAGAAGAAGAATCCAGTCAACCAATACTACAAGATTCGTAGTAATTTTGTATAAAGAATAGATGAAAAACTAATTCAAAATTCGTGTGTGCATTCTTCTTATGATGTAGTTGATGGTATCACTGTTGCTTCTGTAATGATGCAATCAGAAATTTCAGACAGCCTTTGATCTTAATACTTTGTTCGTTGCGGACCATATCATATGAAACAGGATTTACTCGTCCCCAATGATGCAATTAGAAATTTCAGACCGCCTTTTATCTTAATACTTTGTTCGTTGCGGACCGTATCATATGAAAGAGGATTTACTCATCACCAATTATGCAAATTTTATAATGATATTATTTGCAGTTGACCGATTATTTGGATGACTTGTGTAAAAGTCAAGCCGTCGCCGCAACTGATACGAATCTCAGCCTCCTCGTCTCTGTTCAATTCGGATCGAAACCACTGAGCATTTTGCATCTGCTTTAAAAAAAATTGCGACTTATTTTTTTATCATTTTTCTTGCCATATTTTTTGTAGGGCAGCACCAATAGCCACATTTTTCGCAAGTGTCCTTACATGCATTAATTGGTCGAGATTTATGATGATTAATTTTTATTTTCCTCAAAGTTTATTCCAAATAAATGGGATCGGATCTTAATTCTTGCAAATTCTGAGAAGAACATTGTATTGCAATGTTTTGTTAAATTACACGGATATAGTAATCATCATATCTAAATTACTCGTAGCATTCACTCACCACACTACAAGATAGAAGGAAATTATTAATTCGACAGGTGTATTATCTCCCATAAGGCCATAACCAAATATTATTATTACCAAATTCTTAATGTGATAATTAATAAACCAATTAAATTTGCAATATCTCCTGTAAGGCCATAATCAATAGTAATTATTACAAAATTTTGTAACAGTAGAATTTGAAAAGGCCACACCAATTGGCACATTGGTGATTTTACCCCTATCCCTCGGTCTATATTAATTTTATAGTAACTTTGTCTGTTACTATTCCTTTTGAAAAAGTATTTGAAAGAGAAATGGCTCAAGGCAGTGATGGTGGGGGTGGTGGCAGCAAGAAGTCTGAAGAGTTACAGCCGCATCCAGTGAAGGAACAACTACCTGGAGTACAGTATTGTGTTAACAGTCCTCCCCCCTGGAGTACGGATCTTATCTTCCCCTTTTCCGTTTGCTCTGCATGTATTTTATGCAATTTTCTTGCTATATGTATTGTATAAATTCGGGCTTTCTTCTTATACGGAATAACCTTATTAGCAGTTTACTTGCGGCTTCTTTCAGCGTTAGGGCTGCCCTGCTCATACAACTGTGATAACTTGCGTTTTCATATTCCTGTTTGAACATTGTTGAACAATCTTTAACAGCACTATTGTTGAACTATGAGTTTCCAAGTTTCCTTCTATTGTTATCTTCTTTATTCTATCAACTGTCTATGCTGTAGTTTTTCTCCATGTTATTTTCTTGTGAAATTACCACATATATATAGTTAGTTTTAATCTAATCCTTGTTGCTTCTAATGACTACAAACGAAGATACACTTGGTTTGGTTGGAGAGATGGTTTATAGTAGTCTTTGTGTTAATGCAGCCGAAGCACTTGTATTGGGATTCCAACATTATCTTCTGACTCTTGGTATTACCGTTTTGATTCCGAGCATAATTGTTCCTCAAATGGGTGGTGGAAATGTAAGAATTACCTTTAGCATTTAATTTTCGGGATTATCTTGATTCATTTGTTTGATAAATATTTCTACTCAAATATTTCTTTTGTCACAGGCTGAAAAGGTTAGGGTGATACAGAACCTCTTATTTGTTTCAGGATTAAGCACACTGTTTCAATCTTTATTTGGGACTCGACTTCCTACGATTGTAGTGGGCTCATATTCATATATGGCACCTGTAACATCTATTCTCCTAGCTAAGAGATACAATTCATGCACAGACCCTTACGAGGTGAACCTTAGAGCATCTTGAGTTTAAATTTTCTTTTATTCATGCAAGCATTCATAGCATAGCTATTTTTTTTCCCTCTTACATTGTCGTTACGGATAATATTTCAGAGGTTTGTACAAACAATGAGGGCAATACAGGGTGCTTTGATTGTAAGTGGATGTTTCCAAATGGTTATGGGTTTCCTAGGATTGTGGAGAAATGTTGTGAGGTGAGTTTAAGCAAATTTCCAGGCTTTTTGTTTAGTAAAACATCTCAAATTATTGCCTGGTAATTACAGTATTTTGTACTGATAAAATTCTTGATTTAATGCTACAGTCTTCTGAGCCCTCTTTCTGTTGTTCCATTTGTGACTTTTACTGGACTTGGACTGTATCAACTTGGTTTTCCATTGGTAAGAATTTGTAAACTATTTAAGATTTTCCTCTGGTCACTTTCGAAAAGTTTAATTCACAGCACTTCCATGATCTGTTTCTTCGTTGTAGCTGGCAAAGTGTGTCGAAGTTGGGCTTCCTGGGTTGATTGCAATGGTTTTCATCTCACAGGCAAGTAGCAGAGTGGGTTCTTCTTTAGCCCTTCATGCTATTTGTAATATACTTGGTTCCGTCCGTTGGCACTTATCTAGAACTTGAAACGCTGGGGAGATGTACAGTACAGTTCAATCAACTGTAGCATAAAGCTAGAAGCATATCATTTTAGGTTTTTTTTTTTTTTTTTTTTTTAATAGAAATCTCCTAGAATGCATTGAGTATCTCAGGCTTATTATATTAATTACTCCTCAAAAATATAAACGTATTACATTGCTATAATTTACCTCAAATGCTGAGTTTTTTCTGTTATATATTTTTCCCTTGTTATTTGAAGAAATACTTAAAAAGTTTCTAATTTTCGTGCAGTATCTTCATCGTTACATTGACTTAAAGAGGACCATATGCGATCGCTTTGCAGTGCTGTTCTCGGTTGCAGTTGCTTCGTTATTTGCTGTAATCCTGACTTCGAGTTCTGTGTATAACAAGAAACCTGAGAACACTCAGATCAGTTGTCGAACAGATCGAGCTGGACTCATAAGTGCAGCTCCTTGGTGAGGCTTTGTACAATAACTAATTAAATTCTGAAACAATCCAAGACTGATAACATCACTGTTCATCAATTTTTTTATCCTCTTTCCCGTCTGTTGCTTTGTGAAATTTTCTGTAGTTATAGAGAAATAACATAGCATTTCCTTGTCTTGCCTAAAACAAATTGCAGCTTTTGATCTGATTTCATCTTACGTTTTGCAGGATATATATCCCATATCCATTTCAATGGGGGAACCCCACATTTCATGTTGGGGAAACTTTTGCAATGATGGCTGCCTCTTTTGTTTCTCTTACTGAGGTCCCCCTCCTTCGCGGAGATCACAACTGTAGTAGACTATTTATTTTCATAAGCTTGTGCCATTTTCCCTAGTACATATATAAAAGCATTGAAAGATTAGCAATACTGTGATTGTTGAGACATAAACTGAAATTTGTGCAGGGAAAGCATCCATCTGTAATCAAAATTTCTGGTTAGATACTAGTTTTTGTCTCAGAAACAGGCTTAACAGATTGCCGAATAGTTTATAGATAAGATTTTGTGAATAATCATCAAATAAAGGATACTCTGTGTTCAACATAGTGGAAACATAAATGTAGCCTTGGAACTCAAATTCTTTTGATTTAGCTAATCATCTTTTTGTTTCTGCAGTCTACCGGTACATTTTTTGCAGTGGCAAGATATGGAAGTGCCACACCAGTGCCACCTTCTGTTATCAGTCGTGGTGTTGGCTGGCAGGTAGGCAGTATTTATGTGAATTCTAACTAAACACTTTGATACTTAAATGATTTTGGGCCTTTACCGAGCAATTTCCTGAATTTCAGGGAATAGGGGTTTTGCTGAATGGCATGTTTGGTTCTGTGACAGGCTTTACTGCTTCAGTGTAATTCATCTGAATCGTACAAAGCTATTTACTTATAGAAAATGTCATATCTAGATATTAGGCTGATGTCTTCTAGCCAAATCCCTGTGCGACAGTTTATTTGATTTTTCCGTTTTATCCGCCATGATATAGTTAGAAGTTCATACTTGAAATACTTCTTTTGAAGATTACATTATTAAGCTTGTAAAGCATCCATCATTAATTTTGGAAAAGGGTCTGAGATCCTGTGGTTCATTTCCTTCTTTTCATTTTGCAGAAG
>JAWDEX010202612.1:0-11427 GCA_035221805.1 Trichilia hirta
TACTCTTGTTTTAATGCTATTCTCTGCCATTTAATACTAGAATGTCATAGAAGTACTAGGCAAAAGCCTTATCCTATTACTTCTGTTATTTTTTTAATGGTAAAAGACCTATAGCTTTCTTATTTTGCCCTTAAAGGTTATTGCCAAATGAGTATATTTGTCATCTTTTACTTCAGTCTATCTTCTTCCTGTATATCTTAAACTGATTGAATTGTGTAGAAAGAAAAATTAAAACCAAATACATGAGTAAACCTAGAACAATTCTAACCTAAGTTCCTTTAAGGAAGGCAAGCTACTTTATAATGTACTCTCATAAGTTTGCTTCTTTTTTTTACTTTATTAAAATAAAACTTTTTAAAAATGTACTTATTTTAGTTTTTTTTTAATTTTTGATAATATCACTTTTCAATTATCTTGAGGAATTTTTTGTATTAATGACCCTTTTCAGACTTAATGCCCTAAAAGTGTCTCAAATAGCATGCTTCACAATTATAAAATGAAGGATTCTTAGGCTAATTCATCCAAGAACAAATGTAAAGCTTTAAGTATCTCATGCTTTCTTTTAAACATATCAATATATATATATATATGAAAAACAAGTTAGGGAATAAATTTTATCTACTCTCAGCAAGTTGATTTGATGAAGACAAGCCTGAATGACTATTGTGCAATGCACTATAGTCCTTAAATTATGATAAAAAAGTTTTTTTATCAAACCTTGCACTGGTTGTGCGTATCATGTAGTTTATGTTATTTCATTATCTAATCTTAATTGAGTAAAAGTTTATAAAATATCAAAATTTAAATTCAATATACCTATAAATTGTCATTTAATATATCCTGAACTCGTCATTACAAAATTCTTTTATATGACTTTAAAGTGCTTAGGCTAAAAATTTTGGTTTAATAAATTTATTAACATCCATCTAAAAATTAGAATTTGAATAAAATTAGTAAAAACTCTCATTCTAATCAATTAAGCAAATAGATTCTATATTGATCATTATATAAATTTATATATAAATAAGGCATAATCAAATTAGCATTATCATATAAGATCTGACTACGATGTCTTAGATTAAAGAATTACATGATACACTAATACAATCTTATATTAAATTATCAACTACATGCTTATTATATAATTTATCATTATTTGATTATATTTGAAAAATAATTTTTTTAACTATTAATTTATATTATATCTCATAAAAGTTAATTGTACCAATATTTGAATTTGAGATTAAACTAGATATTAATTTTTTTAAAGTTTTCTTGTGATTTTTTTATGATTAGATATTTGTTGATCTCATAAATTAAAATTGAGTCTCACATGTCATAACCCAATTGTCAATAAATGTACCAACTTTTTGTAATTTAACATATATAATAAGCTTAAAAGAAGTGTTATGAGTATTCGAGTGATAATAATTATATTTAACTTTTATGAACACCTATTTATTTAGAGATCGGGTTCATCTGGTGTACGTGTAAAAGTATAAATTAAGCTAAATTTTAGTGTAGGCCTTTAGGAAGACAAACTTTATTTTAGATCAAATTGCAAAAAATTATAATTTTAAACTCAAAATCATTAAAACTTTATTTTGGCCTTAATTACAAATTATTTGCAAATTTAATTCAAAATGTAAATTTCTTATTTTGGCATTTATTATAAATTATTTATAAAGTTAGCTAATAAATTATTAAAACTTTATTTTAAATTAAATTGAAAAAATTAATAAATTTTTTGGGCAAAAAATATAAATACCAAAAATATTGGGCTAAAATTATAAATACTAAAAACTTTTCCAAGCAAAGTACAAATATTAAAAGTTTAAGACAAAATTATAAATTTATAAAGTTTAGAGGCTAAATTATCATTTTTAAAAGTTTGGGGCTAAATTGTAGTTTCTTAAGAATTGACAGAGTTAAACTACAATTTTGAAAATATTTTAGACCTAAAATAATTGTTAAAACTTTATTTTAGATTAAATTGAAAATATATTGTGAATTTTATACAAAATTATAATTAATCACATTTTCGAACTGATCTGCAAAGAAAACTTGAATTTTGAACTTAATTGTAATTTATCTTGCTTGGGCTCAATTGAAATTTGCTAATTATGGACGCAAGCAATTTAAAAATAGGTTTCGTCCTTTCTTCTCTTTCAACTCACGCAATTAATTTTTCCTTCCAAATTCATCGCCATCGAATGCGCAAATTCCCGGTTGTTTTGACTGGAATCCAAAAATTTGAATTACGAATTTTCATAGAATGTATTTTATGTACCATACACTAAAATTTGGAACATTAAAATTTTCAAACACTAAATCTTAATTTAAACAAAATAAAATGTAACATGCACAATTATTAATAATTAATTGTAATTAAAATTTTAATCTTAAAATGAAACTGAAGATAAAATGAACAAGTGGAGAAGGATGTAAGCTTCGGGTTAACGAGGAGATGTAAGAAATAGGACTGCTATTTATAGATTGGAGGACTGAGAAAACGTCCTCTAATTCATAAGGATTTTGTTGAACTCATGAACATGAAATACACGATCACAAACTATAAATTTTATTTGAATTGGAAATTTCTTTTATAAATTAAGAATATATTAAACATATTATCTTTACAAAATTATTATATTCATGATAAAATTAAAATAAAAAACAAAAAACAAATAAAGACACATAACAATTATTAAAAACTAATGCATACAAAATGCACTAAGAAATGGAATTGGGAAGGTTCAGGGAAGTACAAACAAATGGCGAATAACAGAACAGTTCAAGGGTCTCGTTCAAAGACAAGCAGGCATTACTAACGGATGGCGAACAACAATTCAAGGGTACTGTTCAACTACAAAAAGGCTTGACTAACGGACGACGAACTACGCTTCAAGGGTACTGTTCAATGACAAGAAGGCTTGATCAGATTCAGTGGTCACGCTGGTTAAGGCCCTCGCGAGTGTTTTGTTTTTTGTGATAAAACAAATCTAGCACTAAAGAAAAAATTAGACAATTTTTGTACAATTAAAAAAAAAATTATGTCGGAAAAATAAATAGATTCAAATAATGGTCAAAATCTTAAATTTATTTCATAAAAAATAATCAAATATAATATCTTTTAAAATATATAAAAACATCTAATGACTAAATGTCAAGTAAACGACAATCTTGTCCAGTCTAAAATATTACTATATAAGAAAATTTTTTTAAAAATTTTATTAAGAATACTTGTTAAATTTTTTATTTTTAACAAATTATATTTTTTTTAATTTATTATTAATTATTATATTAAATACTAAAAATTATTATAAATAATAAATATAAAATTATTAATAAGTGTTTAAGAAGCTCATTAGCAAAATTTATTTTTAAATTATGGGTGAAAGGCAAATATTGCTATGATTTTCAATAATGTCACTTATCCTTATTTGAAAGTTTATAACAAAATTTTTTATAATTTTTTGAAATATTACTTATTCTCTTATCAGAATATTTGTGATAAATACTATTATAGTTTTAAAAAATAATAAATATTCCCTTTTAAGAATAAAAATATTAATTTTTATCATATAAATTTTTAATTTTTTATTATATAAAATTTTAAATAAAGTTAAATAAATTTTATTTAAATAAATAAATTATATTTTAAATGTAACTTTTAGGATCATATGAAATCAAAAAATTATTAAAATAAACTATTGAGTTATTTTTTTAAAAAATAAAAATATTTTAAATTTTTATTACTTATACCTATCCAATTTTATTTTTAATTATAATTTATCCTATCTAATTTTTTGTTCAAATATAATATATCTAATAATTTAAGCTAAAATGAGATCATAATTTATAATTTGTCCATAATTTATAATATTTTAAAATTAATATTATTAATTTAAATTTCATAAATAATATTTCAAAATATTTATACTAAACTCATTGAATATATAAGATGACATAATATTTTTTATTAAAAATAAATTTAATTTATAATTTTATATTCATAAGCACTTCTAATGTCACATTATGTCCGTGGAATTCACGTATGATAACCGTCATAGGTATTCAAAGCACATTCTGAATCCTAGAATATGTCTTTTGAACTCGTAACATATTTTAGGTGCCTATTTCCTATACAAATTTATATATATACATTTCAAAACTATTTTTTAAATCATTTCATCAATACAACAACATAAGTCATTTTTTCGAGACATTTTAAAATATTTCTCAAATACAATATAAACACAATTTACAAAACATACAAATCACATAATTCAAAAATATTCCTTTTAATCTATACATTATTGTACATATAAAGATTTAGTGAACATTTTCAATGGACTATTTAACTAAACGGTGAGTCGAAAATAGAAATTATACCTACGATCCCTAAATTTCTAAGAAATGATCACTACCACTAACTACTCTTTACTTTGTATACAAATATTTGAAATTAAAGTATGAGAGGGTGAGTATACAAGAATATATTATGCAAGTGAATATAAAAGTATATACATATACACATAAAAATATAAAGCAAATATATGAAATATTTTATTAAAACTTTTATAATAGTAAAAAAAAAGTTTATTTTAATAAAACTATGGCATGCTATTTAACAACCATTAGGCGCACCTCTTTTTTTTAGTGTTGACTCTGGCTAAGAGTAAATTTAAATCGTCAACGACTTTTTCTTTCCATATAAAACCAATACAATTTAAATAAAAAGGCAATCATATATTTTTAAATAAAAATCATACTTATTTTTATAAAATAGCATATCACTGAAGTTGCTCTTGAGTAATACGTGAATTTACACGTATTTGTTCTTGACATTCTTCACCTAACGAGCCATTTTACAAATGAGATTGTAATTTCTCTTATATTAACCTTATCGACACATTCACCATTTTAAACGATCATTGTCTCAATTTATTCCTAAGCTACTTAAATTCTATAACTACAGATGACTTCGGGGTCATTATTATCACGAAATCAAATATTGACACAATTCAATAACATAAACATGTTTAACTCAATCATTAAAACTCAAATCAATATTTATTGAATGTTAATATCAAAGACATAAGAAAATCTAAGATTAATCAATATCAAACTCAGCCTTATGATTAAATACATAAATCATCATAACACATCAACAAACTATACATATTTATTTTTAAAACAATAGTAATAAATTTATTTCCTTATTAATAAAACGAATAAGTTTTTCATACAATAATTTTAAAAAAAAGGTGTGTTATACGAAATTAAATTGACTCACTATATAAGAAGCGTATATATAATGAAGATAAAATTGCCAAATTACTCTTAAGTATAAATGAGAATAAAATTTTAAAAAAAGGCAAAATTATCATTTTTAGGTCATTCGATCGAACGAACACCTTGATTCATTCAACTGAATTATTCAAAATATTTTAGAATACATTCTTATCTTAATTCTATCAAATAAATTCTTCGATTCTTTCAAACAAATTATCTCTATTCATACTTGATCGAGCGAATTAGCGTATTCACTCAAATGGCCTTATACCCTTGAAGAAAATCTTGTCTTCCAACACTTTAATTCAATGAATTTTTTGATTCGCTCTGCTAAAATTTTACATGCATTTTAGAATATTTTTGCCTTTGAATTTGGTTGAACGAAAGTCATGATTTGTTCAATCAAGTGCCCCTAAAATTGATCTTGTTGAACAAATTTTGTGATTTGTTTGGCCGAATTTTCTTTAATTTGCTACTTTTTTTTTGCTTCTTTTTTTCAATTATCGATTTCTCATAAATTTTTACCCACCTATGCATATAATCTCAAAATTATAACATTTACACTCAATTAAATATGTACACTCGCATGATAAAAATGACAAAATAACTAGAATACCCCTAAGTTGAGATACAGATCTTATATTTAAAAGCAAGCTTATTAAATATCAATTAATGATTAAAATTTTCAGTACTTATTCTTATTTATTTTTTATTTTTATTACTAATTTTAATTATAATTTATTCCATTAAAATTTTTTTGTCTAAATATATAATTTATAAAGTTTAAATTAATAAACTTAATTTTCAAATATTATAAATTATAGACAAATTATAAATTACGAGCTCAACTTATTTTAAATTAATAAATTTAGATTTAAAATATTATAAGTTATGGACAAATTATAAATTATGAGTTCATCTTAGTCTCAATTATTAAATATATTATACCTGGACAAAAAATAGATGGTACAAATTTTAATTAAAATTAATAATTAAAAATAGAAAGTGAATAGAAATAAGTATTGAAAATTTAAAATATTTTCATTTTTCTAAAAAATAATCAATAATTTTTTAATTTTATATGATCTTAAAGATTATATTAAAAAAATAATTTAATAATTTAAATAAAAAATATTTAATATAAATAAATATATAATTTATTAATTTTATTGAGAGACTTATATAATAAAACTTAGTAATTTATATAATAAAAATTTACTTTTTTAATTTATAAGGATATTTATTATAAATATTTTAATAAAAAATAAGTGATATTTTAGACAATAATAAAAAAATTTTGTTACAAATCTTTTGATAATAATAAGTAATATTACTGAAAATTATATCGTATTTATCTTTGTCACTTTAAATTATATCAAGTATCACCAATAATTATTTAGAGCAATAACATTTCATTCTCTCTGTATTCTGACATAAGTATAAAAGAAGGTATATTTTTTTATTTTTATCACAGCTTCAATGTAACCCTTACTAGAATGATCCAATTACTGATCATTTTATTTTTTGAATATTGTGTTCATAATTTTAAGAGTAGGCAACTTAACAACCATACTGTAGTAATTTTCATTGAGGATAAGGGACCTCCCTGATATAAATAAATAATCTACGTTCTTATTTGTAAATCCATAAATACTCAGGGATGTTATTCGGTCGGTCTTCCACTCCATTGCCGGTCGGCATCAGGAGAAGAATTAATTAATCCTCAACGACTTCTTTTGCCGGTCCGTGTCGGCAGGAGAATTAATTAATCTTCTCGAGAAACTTTGGTATAGAAAGCGACAGGTTATTAACTTCAGCTAAATTTTATAGTAGTCAACAATTGCTAAAATGATGACACGAAAACTAGACTTGTTCAAATTAGTTGCCCTTCAACAATGGGGGCTACTGTCAGCATTGGTCTTTCTCATTTTTTCTTTTCTCTCTCTGATCTTAGAGAAGGTAATAAACTGACAAATTTTTTTGCTAATTATGGCTAAGAACACATGCTTTAATTTATATAAACAAGTTATTTTTATTAACGCGTATGTGTGGAGTCAAGTTAAGATGAAAATTGAGTAAGTAAGATAAAAAAAAAAAAAAAGTCATAAATTATTTTATATCAATGTCTTTTCCATTTTCTGTCACAATAATCAAATGTCTAATTGAACGGTGATGGGGAGAAAGCAAGCAGAAGGAATTTTCCCTCTTTGAAATAGGATTGATAATGTTCCCCAAGAAAGTGTTCATCAATTCAATCTAGAGTTCTATGAGTAAAAGAAATTTTATTTTCCCAGCAAAATGAGTGCAGTAAACATTATATCTGTGCCCTTTTCTTCAGTCCAACTTTCCTTTTGCTTTACATAGAAAATCTTTGAAGGTTTTGAATTATCGGCACATGCAAGCACATGAACTGTATTCAATTTTCAAGCTTTACAGTCTTTCAAAATTTAATAAAATGTAAAAAAAAATAATAATAAAGCTTTATAACAAAAGAAAGATCACAAGAAAAGAACGAAAATTCAAACATTTGAAGTACTCCTATATGGACTGTAGAACACGGACAAAAGAACATCCCTTTTCTAGAATCCAAAAAATTTAAATTTAAAAAATAAAAAATAAAAAAAATATGAGTACAAAATAAATAAATAAACCTTTTCACATGGCCAAAATGGACGTAGTCATGATTCTGGGAGTTCCAAAATAGGACAACTCGGGAAAACTAATACATCATTTTCATATATAGGAATTAAATGAGGGACTTAGTTGATAAGAATTTTAAAAAAATATATGCTCATGTAAAAGTTCAGAGATCCATGTATTATTACTCGAGGCAAGAAGGCAAGATGAGCTTGAAGGTTTCCGCTTATTGAGTAAATATTTGGACCAAATAAGATTGTCAGTTTACTTGACTTTTATGAAATAAAATATCTTTATAAATTAAAAAAAAAAAAAAATTACATTTGATTATTTATTTATTTATATTTAAGGCTCCAACCGTCTCGTTCACAAAAAAGTTCAATAAATTCAGCATTATACAAAATAGATTTTAATGTTCAAGTTTTGTGCTAGAAATTGTAAATTATAATAAAGCTTTCAAGTTTTATCTAAAACTGTTGAAGTAGATTAAAATTTTAGAAAATGACAAATATTTTTTGTGATTTTTTAAAATATTATTTATTATCCATTAAAAAGTTGCAATAAATATTTTCATAATTTCTTAGAATATCACTTATTTTTTTATCAAAATATTTTTTATAATTTTAAAAAATAAAAAATTCTCTTTTAATAAAAACAAAAATATAGATTTGGATTATTAAAATTTTTGATTTGGATTATTTTTTTTTTATTTCTAAAAATTAGATAAAATAATTTAAATTTTTGAATGACTACAATAATTTATAAAATGAAAAAATTAATTTATAATTTTATATTTATAATCATTTTTAAAAAAATTTATCAACTACAAATATAAAATTATAAATTAAATTCTTATTTTATATACTTTATACTAAGTTAAATTTTTAAAAAATAAATTTAAAATATTTTTATTTTATATTCATAATTTATGAATTTATTTTTATATTATAATTTAAATTTATAAAATTTTATTTAATTTTTATTACTAAAAAATAATTACAAATAATTTAAATATTTTATTTAAATTACTGAATGAATATAATATTTTATACTATAAAATTATAAATTAAATTTTTTATAGTATAAATTATTATTATTTTTATTTAATTTTTAAAAATAAAAATAAAATAAATTTTTTGTAAATAAAATTATAAAATAAAAATAAATTCATAAATTTTTATGAATATAAAATAAAAATATTATAAGTTTAATTTTTAAAAATTAATTTATAAATTTTTTAATATAAAATATTATAAATTAAATTTAAAATAACTTTTTGGAGAAATTAATTATTTTTATTTAAGAATTTATATAATAAAAGACAAGAACTTATATAATAAAAATAAAAAATTTATATAATAAAAGTATATATATATATATATATTTTATTGACAGGATTTTGTTATTTTTTTAATTCATAAAAAATAATTATTACAATTATTTTGACAAAAGGCTAAGTAACTTTACAAAAAATCATAACAGTATGTATTACAAAGTTTCAGACAAATAAATAACATTCCAGAAATGCTATTCGTCATTCTCACACTAAAATTTCAATTTCTCTGCAGAGCTAGGTATTTTAGTGGAGTAGCTGTCAAATTTGTATATTAGCCTATCACGTAAACAAAACTGATTTCTTAGTCAAAACATTCAGCCCTTTGATCATTCAAAGAATTTTGCAGGTCTCCAGTCTATAAATATCAGTCCTAGTTGTTACATCTGCTCAACAACTCCAGAGCTTTATATCCTTCACTTCCTTACTTATCTTCAATTTCCTTTTATTATTCTAAATTAAACTTAATTAACCCTATCATGGGTGTTATCACTTATGAATCAGAGGACGCTTCTCCAGTCCCAGCAGCCAGGTTGTTCAAGGCCCTGGTTCTTGAACCCGAACACATCCTCCCAAAAGTTACCCCTGACATCGTTAAGAGCATTGAAGTCGTCGAAGGCAACGGAGGACCCGGAACCATCAAGAAACTTACTTACGTTGAAGGTTAATGTTAATTCATGTACTCCAAAACCAAGTGTGGCTTATAAATTTGTTGCATCTTTTTTCTTTTTCTTTTTTTTTTTTTTTTACATAATTGCTTATGTTTATTACATCTGCAGACGGAAAAGTGAAATACGTGAAGAACAAGATTGAAGAAGTAGACAAAGTGAACTTGAAAACAAGTTACACTCTCATCGAAGGAGATATTCTGTCAGACAAGGTGGAGAAAATCTCTTACAATCTGACTTACGTTCCATCTCCCAGTGGAGGATCCATCTGCAAGAGCATTACCAAGATCTATACCAAAGTTGATATCGAGATCCCAGAAGAGCAATTCAAAACTGGCGCAGAAAAGGCAAAGGCAAATCTCAAGCCTGTCGAAGACTACCTCCTCGCAAATCCAGATGTGTGCAACTAAATAAGATGATACCTGAACTTCTGCTCTCAGGCCTTTTCCAGAGAGTTTTATGTGTGCTTTTCTTATAATTACTACAATAAGCTGGAGATTCAGCCAAACTTACGTTTGTTTTGTGTAAGGATACTGGATTAGGCTAAGTTTTCCCAGTCAATGTACCTGCAAGAACCCGTAGAAACCATCTAATACTATTGGCTTGTACTGTTTATGGGAATTATTATTTACCATTGAAAGTTAAAAATCATTATTATTTTGTCATTGTAATTAGGCTTTTCCGGCATTTTTTTCATTTTCATACACCTCTTAAATTAAACTCACAAAATTTTGCGATTAGAAGATTTAAAAATGTTCTTTGTAGTTGCTATACGGACTAGAGATTGACTCTATACATCTAGAGAAATATTTAGGTGCATTTATAGTTTTCGGATTAATTTTAGCGCGTGACCTTGACTTGCAATGAGCATGCGATGGTCGAGGTGGAGTCCATTTACTTGAGAAATTTACAGAAATAGAATTCACCTCTATCACTTCGAATCCACATCAAGAGTCGAAGTAAAGGCTAAAATTAATTCCAATGAGTCATATTAATACTGGTAACGTACTACACCTAAGTATATTCCATCTATTTATCTTTTTCTCATATCTAATCAATAAATAAACATTATTTTATTGTTTCTAGGTGGCCGTTGGCCTAGTTTTTCTTTGACGTTAATTGATTGGATCTTCGATTCTTTAACAAGTACAATATATTAAGGCAAATTATCTTATATATACTGCACCTCCTCATTCTGCCAGTAGATTACATATATTTAATAAAAATAATATTATATTTATTTATTTTTAGGATTAATTAAAATTTTAATTATTTATAAAATAAAATTCTGTCACGGATGACTGATGTGTACACAAATCTTATGTTATATATTTTGGGCTTTTTCACCAATCAAGACTCCATTTTTGATACACACACACGCGCGCGCGTTTGAGATAGTTGTCTGGGTTGAAAAATTTTGCATATGGCATGAGTTTCGATACAACCTTAAAATTTAAATGTGTGGGCATCAAACCCTGAATTTAAAATATA
>JAWDEX010202632.1:0-10030 GCA_035221805.1 Trichilia hirta
AGATATTAATCGTAGTCGTTGAGTATTTGAATGGTTTAAACCGAGTTCAATAAAATTGATTTTGGCTTATAGCTAACACTATAGTACATTTAAGAGGCACAACTAATAACTTATAATATTTCTTACTTTGAGAGAGATCAAATATTATTCGTAAGAGAGTTAACACTCTTGAAGATAATATTAGACTAAAAAATATGAATAATTTACACGTTAAATAGTTTAACAACCCTAAAAGCTTTATGAATTGACTCAAATATAACTTAGAGTAAGTTATAATATTTTATTAATATTTAGATATAAAAATACAATTAATATAAGCTTAGTCAAAGTTAGTTTGACTAGCTTAGGATTATTTTAGCATTAAAATACCTAATAAGAGTAAAATAGTTATTTTACTTAATATTACTAGAAAGCTTCTAAAAGAAGCTTTGGATTAATTTGTCTTTGACCATCTTATCAAGGAAATTTGGTAATCAAGCCAAATACACACACACACACACACACATCATTTTCATTAGTTAATATGTCAATAGTCATAATTATTCAAAAATCAAAAGCTCTCATCTCTCTCATCTCTCTAAGGGTTCAGCTAAGCTAGGAATCATTATAAGGGTTTTAATTTCTTGGAGATCTTGTATTTTTAAGGTTAATTTTTTCATCCTCTAACTAATTGTTAGCTTATTTTAATGAGTAAATGTTTATTTTGGTGAAACAGAACCCTAATTACATGTTTTAATGCCATAGAACTTTTAAATTTAACATCTACCTTATCAATTTTAACTAACTTAACATAAATTGGACAATTTTAGATCCTCATATAATTAAGACTAAGTTCCATTTTACTCTATATCTTATATGAATTTTTTTGAATTAATTTAGATGGGACTCTATTCAGAATATGTAAAATGATTTGTAAGGCATACCTATACAAGAACATTAGAAAGTTAGTGAAACTTACAATTAATTGCACCATATCTAATATAATACATTTGTTTCTTTTTATTACACTATTAAGCTAAGGTGTATAAGAAGGAGTCTAAAAAGTTGATTAGAGATTAAATAGTAACTATGATTTTTGAAAATAAGTCATGTATTTAAGTTTTAAATTCACAAATTAATCAAATTAATTTAAAATTTAGTGAACTTTTATCTTCATGAAAATCTAATTAACCTTAAAAACTCAAGGTTTCTAAGAATCAAAACTTCTTATGCCTTCTTCTTACAAATATCATCTAAAAGTTGAATGTAAAAATAGAATCACCATCTATCCAAATAATAATAGGATAAATTACTTAAAAAAAATTTAAATTTAAATTTGGGGGGTTAATTAAGTATAGAAAAGGTATTAAATATTTTACAACTTTTGTAAAAATAGTTATCACAAATATTATAATCTTAAATTTTAATTTGTTCAATTTTACTTTATTCTTCTTTTTTTATTATTTTACTAAGAGAAATGAGAATATTAAAAATATTTTGCCGTCTTAAATTTTGTAAAATATTGAACTAAAAGAAGGGAGAATATTAAAAAATATTTTGTTGTCTTAGTTAATTTTTTTATTTGACAAATATAAACAAAAAAAATGATATGTATTTTCTTTTACAAAAATAAAATTATAAATATGGCAAGTAAATAAATACAATATCAAATAATATAAATAGTAAGAGACTTAATCTTCTATAAGAATAACAAAAATTAAATTATAAGAAAAAAATAACAAAAAATAAATTACAAGTAAATTACAAGAAAGTAAATAATATAAAAAAATAAATTACATAAAAAAATTATAACAAATATAAAGCAAAAGAAAATAGGAGGCTTAACCTCCTATAAGTTGACAATTATTAAATAATGATTAAAAGAGATATAATATTAATATGAAATAACATTTAAAAGGATAAAATATATATCTATTAAGTGATAATCTCTAAGGCTAAACTAAGAAATTAGAAAGAAAGATTACAAAATGAAAGAGATTTTGAAGCTAAAATAATAAAATTTCTCTTTTTTTCCCTTTTTCTTGCTCTCTCTTTAAAAACATCCTCCTCGTTTCTCTAACTTCTCCAAACTTGTTCTTTAAGTAAAGAAAGGGCTTGTATTTATAGAAAAATTAGTAGCCAAATTGTCAATAAAATGGTTAATGAATTTGTTGAATTATGTAATTAATCCTTGAAAATTTTCTCCACCTAATTTGTGACTAATTTTTTAGCGTTGAATTTGTTATCATTTGCCTATCACTTGAACATAAAACTCTAATATTTTAAAAAATAAGGCCTAAATATTGAAGATGAGTTGGGCTAGACTGTTAAAGTAAATAATTTCACTTTCGGCCCAATTTTAGCCCTTTTAACCTCTTTATTTCAAGTTTATATAGAACAAAGTTGTAGATACTTGTATTTTTTTTTTCTAATTGAACATAAAACTTCTAAAACTTTATCTAAGATTTATATACATATAAAATATGTCTTTAAACTCTAAGTATTTTGAAAGATAAGGCCCAAATATTGAAGATAAGTCGGGATAGACTGTTAAAGAAAATAAGTTCATTTTCGGCCTAATTTTAGCCTTTTTGACCTCCTTATTTCAAGTTTATATAAAACAGAGTTATAAATATTTGAATTCTCTTTCTCTAAAATCAAGAATGATTTGAATTTCTTTTATATTTGAAAAATTATGCCCCTTTTACGAATTATACGCTAAGAGAGAAATTAAATCATAGTTACTAATAAAGTTAATTTTAAATCTAAAATAAAAAAACATACTTAAATAGTTAAATTTCACTATACTAAAAGTATAATAAATTTATCTCGACTAAAAATATACTTTTAAGTACTTACGATAACCCCAACCAGCTTATTAATAAAAATAATAATATTTATTATGATTTAAAATAAAAAATAATAAACAAAATATTTATTATTTTACTTCTTTTTAATATTTTCAAATAAATAAATTCTTGAATAACTAATTTTTAAGTAAAAATCAAAAACTTCTTAAACAAGAAATTCTTAAACTTTCGTTTGTTTTTAGAGTAACATATTATTTATAGGGCTTAATCAGTTAAAATTATTCTTATTATTTTACTAAAATTAATATTTTTGTGTAATATTTATTTAAAGATTGTTTCTTTAATCTAGTTCATTAACCAATGACCTTTGTACCAATTGATCTTAGAGTATTAGATGGTAAAATACCTATGCGAGTCTTTTTAGATTATAAATACTCATTTATTACTATTTTTTTAATATAAGTATTATTTTATATAGTTAAAAATGCTACTGAAGCACAGCTCATCCCTAACATTTACAAATAATATTTGTATTTAATTTTTTTAAAAAAATATAAGACATATTTTATACAACTAAGCATGCTACTATGATACAACTCATCCCTAAACCTTAACAACAAAGCTTTTATTTGATTTTTTTCTTTTTTTTTTTCACTTTTATCAATGCTATTAGATATTATCTCTGATAAAATTGTTAAAACAAATAATGTAAAATTCTCAATTTGCAATCGATAATTATGTGTCAAAGTGTGTACATGATAAGAATGGTTTACAAAACTCTTGTATAATAGATTTTTGAGAAAACAACTAATAATGTGAAAATTCACAAATTTAAATAATCTATATAGAAGCAAATATCAAACTTTACTATGATTTTAAAATCATGATGAAATAATAATAGCATTACCAGAATGTATCTCAAAGATCGAAGAGAAGAGAATAAATGATTCATTACTTAACCATTTACACAAAAATCATACTATAATTTGAACCTCATTTGATATCAACTATCTTTATCTTATCTAATATAAGATATTGTTCTTGATGTCTAAATATAGAAAGATAAAATATAGGAGACATCACTTGAGATAGAATTTATTAAAAAAATCTGTAACAAGCTAAATAAAAAAGAAATATCATACTATCATTTGAAATATAAGAAAAAAATAGACGGAGCGTCAAATTTAGTTTGTACTTTTTGTTATTTTTCACTGACTAATTTATCTGAGCTACTCTTGAATTCAGTTCGTAGACAAAAATTTGTAATTTATTAATTAGTTGTTTAGGAGTTGAGGCACAAATTAATATCTATCGTGTTAAGTGTGAGATAAATTATTATTTCATAACTTGATCCAAAAAAGATAACAAATCATTTAAAAAATTATTAATATTTAACAAACCAATAAATTTTTAATGAATATTCAATTGAGTCTAAAAAATAACTTCAAAAGGTTCTTTCAAAGTACTAAAATCACCTAGTAGATATATAAAGGTATAAGAGTTAGAAATTGCTCTTGTAATACATTCATATATAGAAGATGCCTTTAACTCCTCATCAATTACTTTTTTAATAAAATTTTCTGTAATTAAAGGTGTAAAATAATATCTATCACTTGACTGCCTACTAAATATATCGCTATTGACACACATAGCATCAAGTTTATCAAATTTGACTAACTTGATATATGCCAGATAGCCCTAAACCTTTATATAATTAAGTTTGGGTCTTCTATCACTCTATATCTTATATGGGATTTTTAAACTAATTTTATAGAAACTTTATTGAGGATGTGCATAGCAGTTTGTAAAGCATATTCCTACAAGTATAATGGTAAGTCTATGAAACCAACTATTAATCGCACTATATCTAATAAAGTACAATTCCTTCTTTTTGCTATACCATTCAACTGAGGTGTATGCAAAGGTGTTAAATGTGAGATTATTCTATTTTCTTTTAAGAATTTTATAAACTCAGTACTTAAATATTTGCCTTTATGATTAGGTAATAGAGCCTTATTCCTTTTCCTTGTTTAATTTTTAACTTTATTCTTGAATTCTTTGAACTTTTTAAAAGATTTAGATTTGTATTTCATAAGATATATATACCCATAACAAGAAATATTATCGGTAAAGATAATAAAGTAATTAAATCCTCTTCTAGCTATTTGACTAAATGATATATATACATTTGTATGTATGAGAGCCGATGGTTCTTTTGACTTCTTTTTTTTACTTTTAAAGAGAGATTTAGTCATCTTATCTCAAAGACACAACTCACAAGTAAGAAATGGCACCGAACCTAATGAGATTAATATTCCACTAGTTCTGAGTTGAGTGAGTCTTTCCTCCCTAATATGGCCTAATCTATAATGCCACAGATATTTAAAATTTGTATAATTTAAATTCTTTTCTTAAAAATGAAAGATAATGAATAACTTTTACTCAGTTAAAAAACATACAAGTCATTTATATTAATTACTTTTTTAATCCATACATTTTCAAAATGTAATAAACATTCATTTTTATTAAACTGTACAAAATAACCATTATTACAAAGTACAAAAATAGAAATTATATTTCTTACAATAGTAACAAAATACAAAATTTTATTTGATCTCAAAAAGTGTTCAGATGGCAACTTCATCTCATATGAGCCAATAGCTATTGCAACAATTATTACTCTATTTTCCATCCTTAGTATAATCTCATTGCACATCAGTGCAGAACTATTTTGTAGCACCCATAATAACACACAAGTATGAGATATAGTAGCAAAATCAATAACTTAAGTATGAATATTAAAATTAATATTTAATTTATATTCAATCATAAAACTGCTAATTATACCTATTTTAGCCTTCTTCAAACTGTCAAGGTATTGAGAATAATTTCTCTTTCAATGTCCATGAACCCTATAGTAAAAGTATTTTCCCGTAGACTTTTATTTGGATTTCTTAAAAGGCTGAGCTTTCTTTATTTTTTTTTCTTAGGTCCAGCTTTTGGATCTTAAGATGATCTTCATGGCCTCTTAGTAGTCATACTGGTAGTAGCCATTTGGACATCATGGTGTCTTTTTTTCCTATTATTTTGTTTATAATGCTTTATAAGCTCATTAAGCAACTCGAAAAGAGTACGCTCAATCTGGTTCAAATAGTAAGTTGTAATAAAATCTTTAAAACTCAGAGGGAGAGATTAGAAAATTAAATTCACTTCAAGAATGTGAGTCATACCTTTTTAGTTGCCCAATAATGTTAATCATCTTATAAGATGATCATTAGGTGAAATACCCTCTCGTAGCTTTATATTGAATAGAGTACAAGTTATCTTATATTTTAAGACTAGTGAATTTTCTCTATATATTTCCTGTAAAGACTACAGTATCTCATACATAGAAGTTATACTATCAAGTTTAGTTTAAAGATCCCAGTTTATAAAAGCTAGCATATATATCTATACTATACGATTATCCATATGCTATTTATTGAAGGCATCTATCTTCAATGACCTGGGCATCTTAGCCTCTAACATATAACTCAGGTTCTTAAACTGGAGAACTAGTCTCAGGTTTCTTAACCAGTAATTTAGGTTTGGTCTAGTTACCATGTTATTATCCAAAACTTTTTGGAATACAGTGGATGATGACTTAATTATGAATATGAAGTATCACTACAAGAAACTAAAAACACATTCAAGAAAATTATTGTCAGTGTATAAAATCACACAATTGAATTCAACTATTAAATGCAATTAATAAATTAATAAAATAATTAAGTTAATCATATTAACTCTTACTATTAAATTTAAATCATACACTCCTTAACATAAAACTTAAAAATTTTGTTCAATTTTTGATATTAGTGAAATCAAATTGTCATTTAATTAATTTTTCTCACATAATAGAAATTTTGGATAATTGATTTAAATAAATAAAGAATAATTCTTTTTTGTATCTCATATAGGGCTCAATTTTAAAATACTCTTTGCCCTAAATTTAAACGCCTCATATAGTAGAAATCTTGATGTTGTACACTAGTCATATTCAAACTATTGTACCTTTCTAAATAATATTCTCATCCCAACTTTACATAATAGAAGCTTAATTGGAATTTGAATACTACTAAGAACCAAATAACCCAATTTAAATACACAATCCCATACCCTTCATATAATAAAAAACTTGTAGTAGAAATTTATGTAAAAGAATTATTAGCTATCTTATAATGGGAGGCAAAATAATATGATAATTTTAAAGAGTTTTATTTAGCTCTCCTTTTATTTTTATCTCATATTCATATATATATCATATACATTTATACATATGTATATAAATCAAATTATAACAATTAACCCTAAACACCTCATTTGTTCTCTCGTTTAAATAAGTTGTCAAATAACTAAATCCTATATTAATTTTGTTTAATTATTCATCTCATGAATAATTTTTTTTTACAATTAAATAATTTCACTCACATAATATGAGTGAACATTATAAAATTATTTTGATAATTATCAAATAACATGTTAAAATAGTTGTTGTATTAAGGGGTTTTTGGCCATCAATGAATTAAAGAATTATTTAGCCTAAAGATACATGTCACACATGCATATTTATTATTTATGTACTAGGTTTAATTTATCAAATAAATTAAACCAATCATTAATTAGGCTAGTTAGAATTTATGAAAAATTAACAAAAATGCAAAATTAATTCAATACCATTCTAACATATCCTTACCAAAAATATAACTTTTAATAAATATTCAAAATATTTAATAAAAGCATTATAACTTCAATTAATTATCCTAAAGTCATACTTTAGGGTAATTAATATTTTAATGTAAATAATAATAAATAGATATACTAGAATGATATTTTCATTAAAAAAGATATTTAACAATTAATTTTTCAATGATTATTTAATTGCAAATTTAGCCTAAAGTCAAGGTCAATCCCAATTAAACCAATGAAAATATGCCATTACATTAACCATTAATGTTAGGCAATCTTTAAAAAAAATTCCATAAACCCTAATGCTATCATATAGCATACATGGCATGAAATAACATATTATACTCATTTATATATATGCATATATACACATTATCACATAATGATTTATATGCATATATATTTTTACAAACATCCATTAATTCCATGGCTAAATAATCTCATTAATCAACCATTCATTCTATGGATTTTAATCACTTGTATTAATCAACATTAATAAATAACTAGCCTATACATGTATTTATCCAGTAAATACATTAATACATAAACTTAATAATTAATTAACCATTAATTAATTGAATCAACCAACATAGCCAACAACCAAACACATATCAAATGAATACATTTAACCAACAAACATATTCATACATGATCCTTAATACAAAATTCACATTGTCTGAGTGTTTCACCGTAAAAACATAATAATTATATCTATAATCTTCACATCACCATATGGCCAATTTCATAAGGGTTTTATCGTGATCAAATCATTTCCAATTCATAAATTTAAGCATGAAAACATGAAAATTTAGCAAAATTCATCCAAGCCATCCAAGAACCATACTTGGCCAAATTTATATACATGTCTTCATCATAAGAGTGATGAATATATACAAAACACAAAAATCAGTATGGGGTTAAGTGTGGCATTTTACATATAATTAAATATTTTAATTAAAAACACTAACTTTTAGTAATAGTTTGATGAAGATCAATACTAAAAAATTTGGTGTCTCCAAGAGAATTAGAAGCCTCTTCTTACTCTTCGCTTAACCTTTTATAGAGAGAGAAAGCTTGAAGAAAGATTATGAAAAATATGGATTAATTCTCCAAAAAATGAAAAATTGGCCTATTTATATTTTTCTCCATTTATTATAATGTCTTTAACCTTTTTAGTAAAGAAAAATGAGTCTCAAAACTTTTTCAACAAGCTTTCCAATAGTAATATAAAATATTACTTAGGCCCTTAAACTTTAAAAAATTATAAATTGACCCTAAATTTAGTCAAATTTATTTTGACCAAATTTGTTTTAATTTTATTTATATTTTTAAATATTGATTTAATATTATAACTTACTTTAAATTGCAATTAAGCGAATTTTTTAAGCTCTCGATTTGTTAAACTATTTAACGTGTAAACCGTTTATGACCTTTTGGCTAAATAATGTCTCTGAGAGTGTTTGATCTCTTAAAAATATTATTTACTCTCTCTAATAGTAAGAATAAATCAAGATTTATATCATGATCTCTCAAGTTCATTATGACATTAATTGTAAGTTGAAATCAATTTTATCGATCTTATTTCGAACCATTTGAATTCTCAATGATCATGGTTAACATCTAGCAATGTGCTATAACTCCTAAATTATAATAAAAAAAAATTTTCGTCAAATCTTTTATGACTGACTATAGGCTTTGTGTGAATAGTCTCTTATCATTCGTCTAATTTTAATTAAATTAGGGCTTACGAATGTCAAAACTCTAAATTTAGTTATATTCAAATAATTGGTTAATATGAGCTGAACTTGTCACTACAAACTTTTTATATGACATTTATGCTTTGGTCAAATACTTTGTTTTCACTTGTTTACTAATATTCAACTACAAACTCAAATTTGGACCGATTCAACCGCACCTTGAAATCCTTTATATTGAGTCAATGAATTTCATCTAATAATTATTTTTTTCTTAATATAAATAATACATGACCAAATCGATTTTTATGTATAAGATATAATTAGTCTCATATTTATACACCATATAAATCAGGTGTATCTATACCAATTAACAACTATGATGTCTTAGGTCTAAGGAGTAGTTAACACAGTCATATAATTTAATGATAAATTATTAGTAATATACATTTGTATGATTCATCATAATGTCAGTCATATTTAAATAATAGTTCTCTAACTATTATTCCATATTAATGTTCTAATGATATGACTATCATATCACTCGTACTAATATCATCTCATGATATTCACTGAAGATATTCAGTGTACTTATACTACAATATCAATGCCCAGTTAATATTACTTTTGTAAGAAATCTTTTAGATAACTTAATTATCTTAAACATTTCATATGCATATTTAATTATTATCATGATTAGATAGAAGAAGCAACATATAAATATGAATTAAAATAATTTTTTTATTAATAAAATATTTATACAGTACATATTATTACAATAACTCAATACAATGTGTTTAAAACAGATAATACCAATAG
>JAWDEX010202642.1:0-11425 GCA_035221805.1 Trichilia hirta
ATCTTATAACCAAATAATTTTTTGGTCATTTGATACCTGACTACTCTAGTGTTGGTCTCAAGAAGCTCTTGTAAGTGGAGCATAATTGATTGAGCATCAAGTTTTTTATATTTGCACTATAATTTCTTGGATATTCCAGCCAATATATAGCATCTAGCTATCTCCTCATCCTCTTTTCATTTCTTAAATGTTTGTCTCTTCTTTTTTAATGCACCATCTGGTATAGCTTTAGGCATTGAGGAGTCAAGAATATAGGCAATATGTTCACACGTTAAAATAATTTTAAGCGTGTGAACCCAATTAGAAAAATTCTTAAGACCACTCAATTTTTCAGAGACAAGCATGGTATAAAGCTAATATGCAATGCTCACATGTTTAATCTCTATTAAAACACACCAAGACAAAGTAGACATGATCAATATAAGTATTAATAAATTCAAGAAATAAAAATAAATTAAATCTTAAATTATTACTCCTACTATTTTAATTAAAATGCACAACTTTTTAATATGCAAATAAAAAAATAATCACATTACTTTCTAATGGGTATTGGAATCCCAATTAACCTAAATAATACAAGCTTGTATGACTTAACAACTCATGCATTCCTTAATTAGGTAGGTAACTTTTACTAATTATAATACTTATAACTTCTAATAATATTTAGCCTCTAGAATTTTATGACCTTGTGTGACAACAAATCATAAATTCTAATTAAGTAAAACCAATATATTTTATGAGCCAAGTTTCATCATACAACCTTTGTGTGACACAATAAAGCTATATAACTACACTTAGGTCAAATATCTCATATTAATGTACTAATTCTTAACCACAAAGAAATGGGTCTTGTGTAATACAATAAATTATATTTTATTATCGAATTCAATTAATATATAAATGTTGGAAAGGCTATGTTAAAATTCCCAATTTTAACATTACCACTTAATATTAATCATAAAAAGATTTTAATATTAATTAGGTCTCATTTAATTATAAAATATTTATAACATTTATAACCATGCTTATGACATTCATAACAACCTATATCAACATGCATAGCGTACTTAGTTTATGAACAATTCATGTTATGCAAGGGCATAACATACAATTCTTATATATCACATGTACAAAAATGTATTTTATGCATGTTCTCCCTGACAATCAAGTTAAAATATATCTAATATATATTTTTATATATTATAACCTTTATTAAAACCTAATAAAAGTCATTAAACTCATTCAAAATGAACAAGCATAACAATGCACAAAAATTGCGCCATTTTGATCAATTTTACATACTTGACAACTTTTGTTATAATGTGTCTATAAACCATTCAACTCATGAATGACATTTTAAACACACATTATTATACAAATTAGAACAATAAGAATAATTTGGATGATGCTTAACACATACAAAATAATTTCTCGCAAAAACTATTCGACAATCGAATAATTGCGCTACTCGCTCAAATTGCTAAAAATGTGATATATACTCGGTATCCAACACTTGAACACCCAACATATGTCTAAAACAAACCCTTATTGACTTAAAATAGCCACTAAAATAATTTTAAACTACTTGAAAAAATTTCGATAGCAAGTTATCGCAAGCATTTGAAAACTATCCAGTTCTTCTCCAAATTTAGGACTGATTTTGTATAACCATTTTCGGCCAAATCAAACATCAATAAAATTTCAAATTTTTTAGATTTCAAACACTTTGAATGCATTATGAAATGATCATAAGAATAGGGCAATTGCAGCAGCATACACTCCTAAATTATTTCACATAAACTGGCCTACCATAACTAAGACAATACGTCTTTGCTAAGATTTAAGCTCAATCATCATCATATCATCATATATCCATATTAAACTCAATTTCTAGCCCCTAAGCTCTGATACCAATATAAGTTTCTAGCATGCAAATTTTTTTAATTCATGTAATTAAATTTGCACACTAAGGATTTAGGCATTGAATATGAAATGGATACAATTTAAGAATAAGTTTAGAATCTAACATTTGTCCTCAATTTTTTAGATTTTGAACCAACCAAATGAAGCCTTAGAGAATCAAATTAGACCCTTCTTTAGTGAGTGATGACCTTGCTCTTTAAAACTTCTCTTTTGGCTTTACAAAAATCTAATCAAAATACTTTTGATTTACCTAGGTTTTCTAGCAAACCCTAGGCTTCACAAATAGATGAAATTCAATTTTAACACTTGAAATTAACTATACAAGATTGTAGATCATATCTAGAAGCCTTTAAATCACTCAAAATGATCAAAAATTGATTACATAGAAGAAATTTGTCCATGGTGAAAAAAAAACTTGAAATGTTGTTCTCTTTTTCTTTTCTTAAATAAAAGATAATCAATATTTTTCAATTTATATTTTTTATATTAATTAAGAATTAATTAAAACAAAATATGTGAAAAATATAATGTTAAATGTATGATCCAGGTTGATACAAATCTCATGTATATCCACCATCCATGTGTTACGAAGGTGTAAAGATAAGATTATGCCATTTGTCAAAATTTTATTTGCTAGGATAAAATCTTTGATATGCTTTCACTTATACCATACATAAGTTTAAGTTAACCAATTATATTATTTTAACTTTATGTATCAAAGTATTGTATAATCTAAATAGAAAAAATTAAAGGCAATTTATGGCAAGACTCAATAGGTTCACCATAAAGTTGGTAGTAGATGTAATTATTAAATTAATCTTCTTAATTTATTTTATTTAATCAATCTTAAATAAGATTAATTAAATATGTTTATAGACTAATATTGACACTTAGCCATGCAATATGACTCTCGAATTATAGTGAAGTCAGCAGCTTTAAAAATGAACCTTTCTGTCATCAGTTACCATATAATTCAATCCTTCCGTCACACAATACTCTGATTGGATCAGGGGTATGCTATAATCGTCAAACCCTTTTAGATCCAATGCTATATATAATAAATAATAGATAATGACTCTATTATGTATTACCATTGAGAATACACTTCTCAATCAAACATAATATATAACCCCAGTAGATGATTTCATGAGTCAAATCTGAATTATTCACATAGAGCATTATACCTTAAACACTAAAGCTAATGAATCTTTTTTTAAATATTTATATACATTTATGAATGTCTTATCACACCCAATGACTACCTATCACAAGCCTAAGATAGACTTGTCTTGATCAGTATTAAAGTATGACAATTCACTCATAAAGTAATTATAATATTATAAAATCTAAAAATTATTTATACAATTGATACAACGAATATCCAATTGACGATTAAGTGTAATTAATATTTGGACAATTCATACGAATTTGTTCAATGAATTCATACTCAATCAATGAGCACCTATACATTTTTTTTAGTGTCTTTACATAAGAAATCTATGAGATCAATTACCCTTTATCATATAGAGTAAGAATAGTGTATACTAGTCTTTTCGGTACTATAAAAGTCCCACTTTATAGTCCCACGACTAAGAATATTTAATAATGATACTACTAATATATAGTCTTATAAATATGAACTCATCACAACAATATGTATTGCATATATTCTATGAGCTTTATCATTATATGTAAATCAAACGTACATATGTAAATTATAAAAGACAATATATATATAGAAAATACTCATTTTATTAAATCATAAGATATATAAGAGTTTTTACAAAATTTACAATAACTGATCATATCGTGATTGATTTTTATAACATACAACTCTTTCACCTTTGTCTTTTCAAAGTTTAAAGGTTTATTGTGTCTTAGGAAAGGAAGACCCTCAAATTCTTCGCTTTTCTTTTTGTAAGTTTCTTAAGAATATTTTTATATTATTTTATTGTCACTGTTTTTATTGAATTAAATATATATTTTTTATTTTTAACATAATTTTAAAAATTTTATTTATTAAAATAGTTACTTAATTTTTACTAAAAATTAAGAATAAAACAACTAATACTTCTTTCTATTAAAAACTCGCTTTAAAAACCTCTATTTATATTATAAAACTCTTTTTAAAAAACTTAATTAAATGGACCCTAAATAAAAGTAACAAATATGCATTTAAAACATTTTCCTTTCAAAAATATATTGTACAAAAATTTATATATAAATGATGAAAACAATTCTGTTAATTGAGTACTCATTTATTTCAAGAAAAAACATATTTATTTTCTTCTATCGTTATAATTTTATTTTTATCCTCAGTTAAATGATTAAAGGTGAAAAAGAAATATTAAATAAAGTATTATATTTATTAAAGTACAAATATTTTCGATCACACAATCAAACTTTTTTCTAAGTTACCCGCATATATTGACCTTGAGAGGATTTTTGGCAGCAGCTAACAATAATGTTCAATTAACTATCTATGGTTGCAAAAAATTCTAATTTACTATACAAATGGTAGTTGATGAGAGTCACCTCGCAAAACAAACAATTGGCATAGGATTCTTATACACATATTAAAAATTAACATCAAAGTAAAAGGATGTATTTAATTAATGGAATCATGCTCTTGAAATATGCATAATCTTGACAAAAGAAATAATTGAACTGATGACAGTAGTATACAGCTAATTATGTCTCCTTGGCTTTATTGAAATAAGTCATAATCTTCTGAATAGATAAATCGAGGGTTGTGCCAACCAATTTGAGCTGGCATAAGATTTTTTTATTAGCACAAGTTGGGATAAAGAGTCAAAGAATGTACGAAGGAAAATAATGTTTGTATGAACGCGTGATACATGAATCTAATTTACTTATTAAATTTTATGTCATATTTCAGAAACACACATTATCTTCCTCAGCTAAAACTTATTTTCTCCATCAACAACCACACAATCATTTCCATCTACTTATCAGTTGTTTCCCCCTTTGTTGAAATCACCATGGGCAACGTTTGTGCACCATCATTCTCATGTGATGATACGATTTCTCATTGCCTTGATTGCACGGTTAGAAAAGCTACATATATATCTCAGCTTCAAGATAATCTTGTTGACTTGCAGACAGAATTGAAAAAGTTAACCGAAGCAAGGAACGACGTGAGCATAAGGGTTATCGTTGCTGAACAGAAACAAATGAAAAGACTGGAACGAGTGCAAGGATGGCTTGTTTTAAATATTGATGGAGAAAGGACATAGAAATTGTCTGCATTTGATTTCAATTATTATCTACAAAGTCCAGAAGTTTCCTGGTCACGAATTAATTAAATTAAGACTACTTTATTGAATTTAGATAAGACTACATTATGATAAGCCAAGCCAATACTTGGTTTGATTGGTTGCTGCATTCTGATAAGGGCCAGGATTTCATCAAAACGAAGGCGGGGAAGTAAATACTCTCTCTCTCTCTCTCTCTCTCTCTGAAATAAATCTACTCTTGTTTACTTATATTAAATTCTAATTATGTGTTGAAATTTTCAATTGTTTATTGCTTGAGTTGAGTGTATTTAATGGAAAAATAAAATTATAACTGACAAATATTAGTAAAAATACATACGATACGATATATATTGAAAAAGAGTATGGAAAAATAAAACCTTGACTTTCTTTTATCTCTAGAATTTTATTTTTAGTATTAGTTAAATAATTAAAGGAGAAAACAAATATTAATTAAAGTATATATATGTATTAAACTACATATATATACTTTATACCACATAAATCATATTTTAAAAATATTATATTTTTCTAAGAAATATTAATGATATTTTTATAATCACAAGTGGGGAATAAAGCGGCAAAGGAATCTTTTTGACTTTTATGCTTCCGTGTGTGAATGGACAAAGGAAAGGAAATGTAATTTTCTTATATTTTCCATTATATTTCAGAAACACACATTATCTTCCTCAGTTTGAGCATTTTTTTCTCCATCAACAACCACAAAATCTTTTCCGTCCACTTAATTATCAGTCGTTTACCCCTTTCTTCAAATCAACATGGGCAACGTTTGTTCACCATCGTTCTCATGTGATGATACGATTTCTCGTTGCGTTGATTGCACGGTTAGAAGAGCTAGATACATGACTCAGCTCCAAGATAATCGTGTTGACTTGGAGAGAGAATTGGAAAAGCTAATTGAAAAAAGTAATGATGTAAGGGTAAGGGTTATCGTTGCTGAACAGAAACATATGAAAATCCTGGAAGGAGTAAAAGGGTGGCTTTCAAGAGTCCAAAATGTGGAAACCAAAGCGAGAAGATTTATGGAGGAAAGCGATGAGGTAGTTGAGCAACTATGTCTTGGAGGTTTCTGTTCCAAGAACTGCAAATCAAGCTACGAGTTGGGCAAGCAAGTGGTCAACACATTGCGAGATTTGAAGAATTTAAGTGCCGAAGGAGATTTCGATGACGTGGCTCAAACGGCACCAGAAGATCCAGTCGATGAGAGACCTATTCCATCAACAGTGGTAGGCTTGGAATCAACACTAGAAAAAGTTTGGAGGTGCATCACGGAAGAACGAGCAGGAATTATTGGCATATACGGAATGGGTGGGGTGGGTAAAACCACCCTATTAACTCAAATTAACAACAAATTTCTTGCCACGCCAAACAGTTTTGATGTCGTAATTTGGGTAGTAGTGTCGAAAGACTTGGAACTTGAAAATATTCAAGAAAGTATTGCCAAAAAGATCGGTTTGTTCAACGAGTCTTGGAAGAGTAAAAGTTTATCAGAGAGAGCTCAAGAAATTTTCAAGATATTGAGCAAAAAGAAATTTGTGTTATTATTGGATGATATATGGCAGGAGGTTGATCTTTCTGAATTGGGTTTACCTATTCCTATCCCAAGAAAGGCATCGACGGTAATTTTCACTACTCGAAAGTATGACGTTTGTCGTAAAATGAAAGTCGAGAAAAGCTTTAAAGTGGACTGCTTAAGATACGAGGATGCGTGGGCATTATTTGAGGAAAACGTCGGAAGAGAAATTCTTGATAGTCATCCTACTATTCCAGAGCTAGCTAAAACTGTGGTCGAAGAATGTGCCGGTTTACCACTTTCTCTAATTGTTGTTGGTCGAGCCATGGCTTGCAACCAGACACCTCAGGAATGGGAACACGCCATTCAGGTCCTACAGAGTTCTGCATCCAAATTTTCTGATATAGAGGAAAAGGTATTTCATCGTTTGAAGCTTAGTTACAATTTTTTGCCTAACGAAAAAATTAGATTTTGCCTTTTGTATTGTACTTTATTTCCGGAAGACCGTGAGATTAAGAAAGAGGAGTTAATAGATTGTTGGATATGTGAGGGCTTTTTAGATGAATATGATGGAATTGGAGCTAGAAATGAAGGTTATTCTATTGTTGGTACTCTTCTTCGTGCATGTCTGCTAGAGGAAGTAGGGGACAATTTTGTTAAAATGCATGATGTGATTCGTGACATGGCTTTGTGGATTTCCTCTACAATTGAAAAGGAGAAGGAGAAGGAGAAGTTTTTGGTTCTTGCAGGTGTCGGATTAAATCAAGCACCAAGAATTTCAATGTGGGAAGATGTTACAAGGATGTCTTTGATGAATAATAAAATTCAAAATTTATCCGACTGTCCTACGTGTCCTCATTTACAGACACTGTTTCTTGGTGGGAATGATTTACAAAAGATTAAAAGTGATTTCTTTCGATCCATGTCTTCTCTCAGAGCTTTAGATCTTTCAATAAATTCTTTGTTTGGTTTGCCATTACAAAATTTAGAATTGGTTTCATTACAGTATCTTAATCTGTCATATACCGATATACGAAAATTGCCAGAAGAGTTAAAGTCCTTGGTTAATCTTAAATGTTTGAATTTGGAGAGTACATTTTCTATCCGTACAATTCCACGACAATTAATATCTGATTTAAAGATATTACGGATACTGAAAATGTTTCATTGTGGCTCTATTTTACAAGAAGAAGATAGCGTTTTGTTTGGAGGTGGTGACCGTTTGATCGAAGAATTGCTCTTTTTGGAACATTTAAATGTGTTGACCATCGGCCTACAAAGTTTCCATGCTCTCCAAGGAATTTTTAGTTCCCCTATTTTACAGTGCAGTATTCGATCTCTACGCCTTGCCGACTTGAAGGATTCAAAATCTCTCAGCGTCTTATCTTTAGCAAGTTTGAGGCATCTCAAAAGACTTGACTTGTATCGTTCTGAATATTTGGAAGAGTTTAAGATTGATCATCCGGGGGAACTGAAAAAAATCCAACAAAGTCATGGTTTTCATAGTCTTCAACGAGTTGATATACGCTTTTGCTTGAAATTGAGGCACATGACATTCCTTATTTTTGCTCCAAATCTCAAGAGTATTTTCATATCTAGGTGCAAGAATATGGAAGAAATCATCAGATTGGATGAAATTCCAAGGGAGGTGTTGGAAAATCTAATCCCCTTTCCAAGACTTCAATTTCTTCACCTTAGCGGATTGTTGAATTTGAAAATCATCTCCTCCAACGCTTTTCAATTCTCTCATTTGAAGCAAATGACTATAATAGCCTGCCCAAAGCTTCGAAGACTTCCCCTTTATTGCAATATCACATCAGAACATAAATTCGTTATTAAGGGAGAGGAAAGTTGGTGGAATGATCTGCAATGGGACAACGAAGCAACTCAAAGGGCTTTTCTTTCATATCTCAAATCTATTTGACAATTAGGAAGATGATTCTCCATTGTTAATTTTCGTTGTGTAATGCAATTAATAAACGTTGTTAGTTTGTGACTTTTAATGTTGCCGCGTAATTTTCAATTAAATAAAGGGTTTGGTTTGGTTTGGTATGGTTTGTGTAATTGGAAGTATTGCGGATTATTTGTCACATTTCTATATTTTAACGTAGTTTTATTTATGCTTTAATTTTTGTAACTCCAATATGTTGTTTAAAATTTTCAAATCAATTTTCAATAAATGTAAATTAGAAATATTTGATTAATTTTTATTCATTTCTATATATAATTGTCTATGAAAGATATATAGTCTCAAAAAAGTGATAATTAACTACTTACAAATATTTTTCTTAAATTTCGATTGCTATCATCTTTATTTTTTTAAAAATAAATTACAAGAAATAATATTTACAGATAAAATAAATTATTTTTTTCTTCTGAATTCTCAAATAATTAAGACGCAACCAATATTCTAAGACAAGTAACTGTGTACGTCGCTTCTACATAAGACTCCGTTTCTTTTTTTCCCTTTTTAATAAATTTTCTGGCCTTGTCGAATCATCTTCAAAAAAAATTAAAATGATCAATGAATTGACTACCACCAAAATTTTATGATTCATTTTATTTAACCCAACGGATGAAAAGAAGTTGACTTACCCAATACCAGGCAGCTTCGTAGACACCCGTTGCTGTCTCAACTATGAAATGTTGTATCAGCCATCTCCTCTTGAATCGTAGAAGCAGCAAAGGGATCTGTAAATCCAGGCCATATTTCACATGATTGCAAAAATGGCATATCAACTCTTCCATTCACCCCACAAAACTTCAAATTTTAAGTACAGTAACGATAAATGCCGCTGAAAATAATGGTAAAAATTAAACAGAAGTTTGGTCAAGGATCCAAAGTGATAATGACCAAAACATCTTAGACCTAGGTGATAATTTTTAGAAATACTGGGGGACTTTTACCTAATATGCCAAACATATCAACTAAAACGATATTGTTCAAAATATTAAGGATGAAAATGGAATTTGAAGTTTTGTCACTGGGTTGCCACTCCATATAGGTCCTAACAAAACTTAACCATAAAGAGTAGAAATTGTCCATTTTAATAAACAAATCTAGGCTCCGTAATTGATCCAATAAACCATTGACTAACAAACGTCAGTTTTTGAAAAAATTTGAATACAAAATTAATGCTCTATGATATGCTTCTGCTTGGTGATAGCGACCAAAATTAATATTTTGAATAATTCTGAACGACTATTCTGAAGGAGAATCACTAATTATGGCCGGCCACCTTTTATATTAATTAAAAAATTCATTACAAATAAAAAAGTAAGACTCACAATAATAAAGAATATTTAAAATATTTATAAAACTATCATATTAATTTTAATTTTTCATATTATTGTTTACATGTAGTTTTGATATTCAATTATAAATCAAGTGGAATTATTATATTATAAATATATCTAGTAATTTATAAAATTTTAAATATTAAAAAATTATAAGGAAACTACATAAAACCTTCAAAAAATGGCAAAAAAAAAAAAAAATTGATATTACCTTAAATTTTTTGTTTGGACTGCCGGGGAGTGAAGGATTAGGCACGAAGAGGCTGAAAAACATGAAAATATTAAATATTTGTAAAATATTAACATAAATTATTAAAATAATTATAAAAAATATAGAATAATAAAAAAAATTACTCGATTTCCTTATGCTTTTTCCACAGAAGATGGAGCGAGAAGTTGGAATGTACTTTTACTTTTTTTTTTAAATGTGGATATTGGATTTCGTTTGGTTCTATTAGAGTCTCGTTAAATAGAAATTTTTGAGTGATACAAATTGTTGTTTCTTAAACAAATCAACAGTTTGGTACCCATCATATATATTATTCATTGGATAAATCATATATACAGAATAAAAAATCCGACAAGAAGATTCAAAAAAATGTTATTGGAGTGTTAAATATTCATGATTTTAATGCATGTTTTAAAAATATTTTCAAGAAAATTAGAAAACGATTAGATATAAAAACAAAAAACGTTTTTCAAACTAAAAAAAATAATTAGGAATCTTATTTGATCAACTAAAGACAAAGGGTTAGCATGAAAATAGAAATTATTAAAATTTTGGCATTTAGGAAAGTCAATATTTTATTTTTATTTATGTATGAAAGCATAAGAATCATATTTTAATGAAGTCATGATACAATCAACGAACGAATTGACGTAAAATATTCTAAGACCAAGTAACGACGTACGTCCATTCTACCTAGGTCTCCGTTTCTTCTTTTTCTTTGTTTTTTAATAAATTTTTTAGTCTTGTCGAATCATCTTTAAAAAAAAAAAAAAAATTAAAATGACAAATGAATTGACTATCATCAAAATTTTCAAAGCAATCAATGTATGTGTAAACGGGATGACCATATGCACTTATACTAGTTTATTAGATCAAATATTTTAAGTTGTGTAAATATTATTTTTTATAAGTAATGATGTAAATAAATTAATTATACAAAGATATTATTAAAAAATATTTTTAATTAAAGAATAAGTGCTATAATACAGATAAATATGAATAATAAAAATTGTGATCTTTTCATTTTATTTAAGGATAGGTTTATTCATTTAATTCAACGTATCTTTGATGAAAAAAGGTATCAATTTTAACTTTTCTTTTTCATATTTTCAATATACAAGGGATGCCTTATAAACAATAAACAGAAACAACTATTTAGGAAGTCTA